>PVIU01004309.1:0-129229 GCA_004026605.1 Ondatra zibethicus
TAGGCAGGTGCTCTACCACTGAGCCACACCCCAGCCCTCACTGGGGGATTCTAGGCAGGGGCTCTACCACTGAGCCACACCCCAGCCCCTCACTGGGGGATTCTAGGCAGGTGCTCTACCACTGAGTCACACCCCAGCCCCTCACTGGGAGATTCTAGGCAGGTGCTTTACCACTGAGCCACACCCCAGCCCTCACTGGGGATCTAGACAGTTGCTCTACCACTGAACCACACCCCAGCCCTCACTGGGGATCTAGACAGGTGCTCTACCACTGAACCACACCCCAGCCCTCACTGGGGATCTAGGCAGGTGCTCTATACCAAGCTCCTTACCAGGTAAGGTGGCAAGGCCTCTGCCACTAAGTCAGGGCTTCCACCCATCACTGGGAGATTCTGGGCTAGGGCTCTACCAACAAGCCACACCCCCAAGGCTCTTTTTACTTTTGGTTTTGAGACAGTGAGAATGGCTCAGAGTAGAACACTTGGCTGGTATGCACACATCATTGGGTACCAGCTGAGGGACAAAAAGAATACGGCCCCAGGGCAGGCAAGGTGACTCGGAGGGTAATGAAAACCTGACATGCTGAGTCAACCCTCAGGACCCACAGTGGAAGGGGAGAACCAGCTCCTAAGAGCAGCCCCTCAGACCACCACGTATACCATGGCATGTACGTGGCCGTACCCCCCCCACATGCTCAATAACATAAAGTCAGAGGAAAAAAGGAATATGGCCCCAGTTATGACACACCCAAAGAATACCAGACGTATACGGCACACAATTTCAGCCAGATGTGACTGTGGAGCTGGACCACGGCTCTCGCCCAAGCCAGCGCACCTAAGAAATGTACACTGTGTGGGCTGGCAAGATGGCCCAGTGGGTAAAGGTGCTTGCTGCCAAGCCTGATGAGCTGAGCTTGATCCGTGGGGCCCGCACAGCGGAAGGCGAGAGCTGACCCCTAAAGCTTGTCTCCTGAAGGCTACACATGCACCATGGCTCTTTCACCGTTAAGAGAGTGGTGGTGGCCACGTCTATAATCCCAGCAGCTGGGAGGCAGAGGCAGGCAGATCTCTGAGGTCTAGGCCAGCCTGGTCTATAGAATGAGTTCCAGGACAGCCAGGGCTACACAGAGAAACCCTGTCTCGGAAAACCATAGTGTGTACTGCTTTTACAGAGGGCCAGTTTGGTCTCCCACATCTAGTTACTCACAGCTGCCGCTAACCCCAGGTCTATCCAGGAAATCTGCCTTCTTCTGGACTCCTTGGGCACCTACAGTGATATGTACATGGATGTGTGCATGCATGTGCACATACACACACCCATGCACACTTAAAAACTACACATAAACTTAAAAAATGAGTAAGTAAATAAATACAATAATAAAAAAGAAAGAAAGATCCATGATGGGTATGTCTGGAAGGTGCCCAGCCAGAAACTCAAAGCACCCCATAACAAGGTCATTCTGTGTGCACATTCCCAGGTGACATTCTGTGCACATTCCCAGGTGACATCTCCCAGATGCTCCCAGCAGCTCATCCATGGCTCATCCACGGCTCTGTCCTTTGCAACCTGTAGTCCTCCTTGGAACACGAGCCATGCCAGACATCCATGCTAAATGAATCCATCCCCAGGCCTTGCATTGTCTTTAGATCAGCGGTTATCAACCTGGGGCTCACAACCCCTGGGGTCCAATGACCCTTCCGCTGGCATCTACTAAGACCACTGGAAGACACAGATATTTACATTACAATTCATAACAGTAGCACATTACAGTTATGAAGTAGCAACAAAAATAATTTTATGGTCGAGGGGGTCACCACAACCCGAGGAACTGTATTAAAGGGTCACGGCATGGGGAAGGTCAAGAACCACTGCTCTAGACACTTCTGTGTTCCCCTCGTCTCCTTTTGAAAACGCTGCCACCAGATCGATCCGCATTTCCCCGATGCCGTCCCTGAAGTGGTGAAAGCCCTCTGCTAAGAGCTCAGGGCCACCACACTGGAAGATAAAGGAGAAGCATACAGCTTCTTGATGTCTATAGGAGGCAGACAGAGACACAAATGAACAGAAGCCCAGGACCACGTGCAAAGTGTGGTTTAACGAGGGGCTCCACTTCCTGGCTACCAGCTACTGCAGTACCGGGAAGCTGCAGACAGGTAGATGACTCATAGGTCACCAGCTCTGTTCCCGGACAGACGTCTTTGAGAATTGCCTTTGGGGAGGCTGGGTTTGAGACAGAACGTAGAGCAGGTGTGGACAGACAAAAGGCAAGTCCTTACACACAGCTGCCTGCTCCCTGAAGGGCTGTCTTTTTAGTTGTTTTTTTTTTAAACCTTTCGCACATTGAAAAATAACATAAACACAGCTGTGTATGGCAGTACACACACCTTTAATTCCAGCATGTCAGAGTCAGCCCAAGAAGGACCTATGTTCAAGGGGACACAACGTGTCTGAGGGTAGCCCGGGCTAACAGAGAATTCAAGGGCAGGGCTAGGAAGATAGCGCAATGAGTAAATTGCTTGTCTTGCAAGCATGAGGACTCAAATTCAGCCCTCGAGTCCATGTCACGGAGGGCCAAGAGTGGTGGCACGTGCTTGTAATCCCAGCGCTGGGGAGGGGCAGAGACCGGCAGAGGGGCTCTTATGGGGGCTCACTGGCCTAGTCAGAGACCCTGTCTCCAAAAGCAAGGTGGGGAGGGGCAGGCAAGATGGCTCAGTAGGCAAAGGTGCTTGCTGCTAAGCCTCATGATGCAAGGTCAATCCCTGGGACCTATGTGGCAAAAGAAGAGAACCAACTCCTCTGCCTCTTTATGCTTGCCATGGCACACACTGTAATCAACAAGGTGGATGGTGCCTGAGGAAGAATGCCCAAGGCTGTCCAACTTTTATAAGTATCATGCCCATATACACAGGAGCATGTGCATACACGGACAAAAAAGAGATGGGGCTGGAGAGATGGGTCAGTGGTTAAGAGCTTAAAACGCTCTTTCAGAGGACCTGAATTCAGTTCCCAGCACCCACTTTGGTTGTATCACAACTGCCTGCAACTGCAGCTCTGGGCGTTCCAATACCCTCTTCTGTACAATTCAGGCAGCTGTACTTGCACACGTGCATATACACACACACCCACATAGAGAAATATAATAGAAGGTAAAAAAAAAGCTTAAGAACAGTCTGCATCTCAAAACAAAAAAAGAAATACAGAATGATTACAGATACAGACGACTTCATGGAACACTAAACTCCGGCAACCACAGGCCACTGGCTGGAGTTCCCACTCACTCACCTGCCCTACAGGGCAGCTGTCCCTCAGCTGTAATCACTTCCTGATTTTCTGTGGGTTGACCACCTGAGCAGTGAGTGGATTTGTTTTGCCTGGAACCCCAGTCATTAGGAGGCAGAGGAAGGATTACAAGTTTGAGGCAATGCCTGTCTCAAAACAATAAAATAATAAAAATATATTAACTTGTGTTTGACTTTTTTTTTTTTAATTAATGTGGCAACCCTGCTGTGTTGCTCCCGCTGGTCTGTGACTCCTGGTCTCAAGCTACCCTGTCTTAGCCTCTCTAACACTGGCACATCCAGCGTCTCTCTGCCCCCTCCCCTCGTCACGACAATGTCCCTCTTGGCCTTGAGCACAGGGGTCTGAACCGTCCTCTTCCTGCCTCCACCTCCAGAGTGGCTTGCACTCATGTGCACACCATGTGGATAAAGCACTCTGACCAAACGACCTGAGGGAAGAAGGCTTATTCTGGCCCTCAGCTCCATCGGGGAGGGATGGCACAGAGGAGAGAGAACTTAAATCCCCGCTCAATGGCAGAGGGCAGCGACCTTACGCACAAACGCACAAACGCTGGCGCTCAGTTCACCGGCTCCATTTTACACGGCCAGATTCCCCGCCGAGGGAACGGTTCTGCCCATAGTTGCCATGGGTTTCCCACATCCACTGATGCAATTAAATCCTTCTCAGAGGCTGCCCATAATCTAGATACTCTCTCCCCTTTCTCACAGGCACGCCCAGAGGCCCCTCTCCTAGGTGCGTCTCGAGGCTGTCAAATTGACAGTTAACACCATGGTCTCTGGATGAACTTATATCCTAGGAGGGTGCATGTGTGCCTTTTTTTTTCCTGGAATGAATTTAAGACACCCAAGTATGTCAGTTGGAAAATATTGGGAAAATCTAATCTGTGTATCTTTTTTTTTTTTTTGTTACTAGCCACAGACAAGACTTCAGCTTTAAAAGGAGATTTTAAAAGGGGTTAGGAGTGGGGGCAGAGAGATGGCTCAGTGAAAGGCGATTGCTGGTACACCTAATGACCCGAGTTAGACCCTGAAACCTATGTTAGGAGGTAGGAACACACACATGTACATATTCAAATGTGTAAATTAGTTATTTTGAAAAAAGTAAAGACAGGTTGTTGACCACATTAATATCCCCTCCCTTCCCCCCGCAACCTGGGCAGCGTGAGATGTCTCAGACATCTGTGATCAGACCTGTGCCATGCTCGAAGCTTTCCTGTACATTCTCAGGAAAATCACTTAACCTCTCTGAGTCTCAGTGCCTGTACTGGGGAAATGGCCACAACCATGGATGATGCGATGTACCTTTGGGGGCGCCAAAAGAGGGTCAATGTAAAAGCGGCTTGGGATGCACCATCACTGGATCACAGGCGGTGCTGGCAACCTGAATGGAGCACACTGGCTTCCTGAACTGTCTCACCATCGCATTAATGGTGGTAGCGGTTGTGAGTTCATCCAAGAACTACAAGCTTCTCTCTACCGCCGTCTGAACCACGGCTCCGTCTCCAAGTACCAGTATCAGACTGTACTGCCCAGCCCAGCACTCGGAACAGGGTTCCTCCCTGCCTCCCGGGCAGGAAAACAGGAAGCAGCCTCCACCCTGTCAGGAGGTGGGACTGACAAATTCCCTTTGCTAGGTGGGCAATAGTCCAGGCCGACAGAGCTTCTGGAAGCAGCGGCAGACAGACTGGCTACCAGCCCACTGCGCCGGGCTGAGCTTTGCCACACCCGCGTCTCCTCCACAGTGCACCTAAGGGAGTAGAATATGCAAGCCAATGACCCAGGTACACAATGCAGCCCTGATCATTCATTGCCTTGAAGACTGGCCACGTAAGGAACCTGTGGGGGTGCCTAAGATGATCAGGGAATCTGCAAAATTGTTCGCATAGTTTCCTAAAGTGCGATCCTAAAGTTCTGAGAGTCCCATGCCTCTAATCGCTGGTCCCTATTCACCAGACAGAGAAGCATCCAACAGAGCATTTTAAAGATTGCTAGAAATATATCAGTGTGAAGGGCCAGCAAGATAGCATCAGGAAAACGTACCTGACAACCTGAGTTCAGCCCTCAGGACCCCTGTGGTGGGAGGAAAGAACTGCCCTCTGACCTCCATACAAGCATACACACACACACACACACACACACACACACACACACACACGCACACACACACACTATATGAATAAGATCAGCACCATATATGCCTGTAACTCTTGATTCTAAAACTCAGTCTCCTGAGCGGCTGGGATCAGAAGTGTACGCTATGACACCGGGTCTAACAGTGAATCTTTTTTTTAAGATTTTGAGTTTTAGTATGTGTATGTTTGTGCATCTCTGTGTGTGAGATATGACATTTTTAGTATGTGTATGTTTGTGCATCTCTGTGTGTGAGATGTAAGTACAATGTCCAAGGACATCAGGAGAGGTCATTAGATCCCTAGAGCTGGAGTCACTGAAAACTGTGCGCTAGTGACCAAACTGTGGTCCTCTGTAAAAGCATCAAATGCAATCTCTGTCTCCTTGATATTTATAATCTTCTAGGCAAAGTGGCTCAGTCAGTAGAGCTTGAGGTTTTAGAATAAGCCAGGAGACATGCCTGTGGGCGTGTCTATGTGAGTGGGTTTTATTTATTTATCTAATCTTATTTTATGTGCATGAAGGTATCAGGTTCCCTTGGAACTGGAGTTACAGACAGCTGTGAGCTGCCATGTGGTTGCTGGGAACTACACTGGGTCCTTTAGAAGAGCAGCCAGTGCTCCTAATCAGCCCCTCCGTGAGTGTTTCCAGAGAGTTTAATCCGAGAAGAAGAGAGAGACGCAGCCTGAATGTGGACGGCACCATTCCCTAGGCTGGGGTCCCGGATTGAATAAAAAGGAGAAAGCAAGCTGAGCACCAGCACCCATCTCTCTCTGCTTCTTAATGGTGGGTGCCATGTGACCGGCCGCCTCATGCCTCTGCTGCCGTGACTTCCCATGATGAACTGTGAGCGGAAACAAGTGCTTTCTCCCTTCAGTTGCTTTGGTCAAGTGTTTGGTCGCAGCAGTGAGAACCTCATATTTGGTTTTGTTTTTGTATTTTTGTTATTAGGTAGGGTCTCAGTATGTTGCCCATGTTGGCCCTCAACTCCTGGCTTCATTCAATCCTCCTGCTTCAACTTCCTAAGTACCTGGGAGTACAGATACAGAGCACCACTTCTCGCTTCTCCAGCTCTTTGTTTATGTCTGGCCAACGGCACCCAGCACCAAGATGGACAATGAGACTCACAACCACGTCCAAGAGGGAACTATGGACACAGGAAGCCAGATGTGGACTTGTATAAATGCGATAACACACTACAGCATCCTAGATTCCCCGAAATCTATGACCCATGTACAACCAGACCACAAGAGAAGCCCGATATATGTCTGAGTTATACAAGGCCAAATACCCTGGTGGTATCGTACCACACAGAATCTGGGGATGACCTTGAAACTTTTTGTTTTTTGAGACAGAGTCTCACTATGTAGCCTCAGCTGGCCTGAAACTTCACATGTAGACCAGGCTGATGTCAACTTCACAGAGATCCACCTGCCTTTGTCTCCTCAATGATGGGATTAAAGGCATGCATCACCACACCTGGCTTTCTAACTTTTTTTGTTTTATTTTTTATAATTTATTTGTATTTTTTTGTTCATTGCTGTTTTGCCCACATGCATATCTGTATGAGGGTGTTGGAGCCCCTGGAACTGGAGTTACAGACAGCAAACTGCCATGTGGGTGCTGGGAATTGAACCCAGGTCCTCTAGAAGAGCAGCCAGTGCTCTTAACCACTGAGCCATCTCTCCAGGCCCTGGCTTTTTTTTTTCTCTTAAAGATTCATTTCTGGGCGTATATATGTGCACCACGCGCATGCAGGTGCCTTTGAAGCCAGAGACTGTGTTCCGGTGCCCGTAGCACCAAATGCGACTGCTGGGATGTGCGCCTGGGCCCTCTTCGGTAGCTTCACGCACACTTCACCACTGAGCCATCCAGCCTGCTTTACTAATTTTGTTTATGTGTGTGCATGTGTGTGAAGGTGCCCGTGGAGGACCTCAGAGGTTGTCCAGTCCTGTGGAGCTGGAGTTACAGGTGGCTGGGAACTGCCTGATGGGGGTTCCGGAACTGAACTCGGAGCCTCTGAGAGAGCAGCATGCACTCTTAACCACTCTCCAGCCCCGGACTTGAACTCCTGATCCTTCTGCCTTCACTTCCCGAGTGCTAGGATGAAAGACACACATTTACGAGCCTGGCTTATGAGAAGCTGGGGGATGGAATCCAGGGCTTTGCGCTAGGCAAGCAGTCTACCAACTAAGCTATAGCCTCAGCCCCTAGCAAAGGCTCCAGTGAAGAAAGAAAAGGGAGAGAGGAGGGGAAGGGAGAAAAAGAAAGAAATGTAAAGGTGTGGAGGGCAGGCACTGGAGGAACTGAAACATAACAGTAGAGACAACAGGACACACTCAAGGTAGGCAAGAGGGAGGAAAGGCCAGGGGCACGAGGGACCAATGGCCGGGCCACAGGGCACGGGGAAGGGTATAGATGACTCGAAGGAGAAGATCCCACAGAGCAGGAAGTCAGGAAGGAGATGTAGGGAGGTGACATCGGGTGAGGACAGAAACTGTCAGGTGGAGGTGAGAGATTCCAGAGGAGAAGTGGACAGTTATAAAAGAGAAGTGGGGTAAGGTCAGCACCCCCAAAGATTAGGGGGAGGAAGACAACAAGCAGGCTGGGACAAGGACAGTTAACAGAGAGGGTCTACCATCACCTAGGAGACAAATCTGAGCACACACACAAGGGAGCGTCTAGGTGGGAGTGGGCAGATCTGCCCTAAATATGGGTGTTACCATCCTATGGATTGGGGTCCTGAATAAAAAAGAGAAATCAGCCGGGCAGTGGTGGCGCATGCCTTATTAATCCCAGCACTCGGGAGGCAGAGGCAGGTGGATCTCTGTGAGTTCGAGACCAGCCTGGTCTACAAGAGCTAGTTCCAGGACAGGCTCCAAAGCTACAGAGAAAACCTGTCTTAAAAGAAAAAAAAAAAAAAAGAGAGAGAGAGAGAAATTGAACTGAGCACCAGCATCCATCTCTCGCTGCTTCCTGACTGTGGATGCCACACGAGCAGCTGCCTCCTGCTCCTGCTGCCCGCCTTCCCCGCCACAAAGGACCGTGTTCTTCCTGATACCATGAGTCACGCCCCAGCCCCTCACTGGGTTATTCTAAGCAAGTGGCTGAGCTACACCTTCAGCCTTTGGTTTTAACACCCTTAAAGGGCTGCTGCTTTGGTCCTCTGACCACAACAGAGCCCTACCTCCCAGCTGACTCACAGTTCCTCGGGGGCTCGTCTAGATCTTACTCGTCTCTGTGTCCACGCCATGGTATGTGCTCCCCAAAGTAATGGTAAAAGAATAAGTAACCCACAGAGAAAAGCCTGTTTGGGATCAGTAAATACAGGCAAGGGCCAAGCATGGTGAGTACGCTTTAATCCCTCCAGTGGCTGAGGCTGGAGGATCACGTATTCAAAGAGATCTATATAAGACGACCCTGTCTCATGAACTAGACCTGAGGGGCACCTGCTGCCGAGGTTGACAACCTGAGTTTGAACCCCAGGACCCATGGTGGGAGGCCAGAACCAACTCCTGCAAGTTGTCCTCTGACCTCCATGGGCAACGTCCCCCACACCTATACATACACAGACACACAAAATGAATAAATAACGGCAAATAAAAATTCAGGTAAAGCTATTTCCTTCATCTGATTGGTAACCCCTGACTCCTTCCAGAAACATCCGCATGGAGGGCGTTGCGGTGCACTGGGCCTGACCCAGGGAGCCTGAAGTCCTGGCTCAGTCTTTCATTCACACATCAGCATTGGCTGAGCAAAACAAGCTGACAAGCTCTCTGAAGGCTGAAGTCATTCATTATCATTCATTATAAACTGTAAAGCGCTCCCCAAACTAGGTATCATTACTGCAGTTCTGCCCCCTTCTCAGTGCCACGGGCCAAACCATGTCCTTGTAGCTTTCTAGGGAGCTGAATCCTCCTCAGTGCCACAGTAGCTTTTGGGAAGGGAGGAACTGCTTTTCGGATCCTACGTAATTTCTTTTTAAAAACATAGGGCTGGGGAGACAGCTCAGTGGGTAGGAACACTTCCTGCACAAGTAGAAGGACCTGAGTTCAAATCCCAAAGCACCCATGTTTAAAACAACGTTGGGTATGGCCACATTCACTGTAAGCCCAGTGCTGGAGGTGGTTGACAGAGACAGGAGGCTAGAGCTTGCAGCATGGCTCTGGGTTCTGTGAGAGACTGCCCGATGTCCTCCTCTCTCCTCATGTGCATGCGTGGAGAGCGCGAGAGGATGCATGCCCGTGCGCACGCGCGCGCGCACACAAAAATAATTTTAATTAAGTTTTAAATTACATATTTCATGATAATTATACATATTTTGCATTCTTGTTCACAAAAATAATACTAAAGCCAAGTGGAATAGAGCACACCTATGAGGCTAGCACAGGAGGTGGAGGCAGGAGGATCAGGAGTCTAAGGTCATCCTTAGGCATATAGCGAGGCTGTCCTGGGCTATATAAGACCCTACCTCAAAAAGAAAGACAGGAAGGAAGAAAACAATACTAGAGTATCAGAGTGTGAAGCCCATTAACCCAGTAACTTGGGAGGCTGAGACAGGAGAGCTACAAACTCAAGGCCAGCCTGGCTGTACAACAAGTGTGTGTGTGTGTGTGTGTGTGTGTGTGTGTGTGTGCACGTGTGTGGGCCTGCGCGCCATGCTACACATGTGGAGGGCATAAAAATGATCTCAGGTGCCAGTCAATTTCCAGCGTACTTGAGACACAATTTCTCGCTGTTTGTCACGACATACTCCAAGCTACTTGGCCTGTGAGTGTCCAGGGAGTCTCCTGTCCCCACCCCCATCTTGCTGTAAAAAGCACTGGGACTACAGATGCGTGTTAGCATGCCCAGCTTTACATGGGTTCTGGGCATCCGAACTCGGGTCCTCACACTTGTGTAGATACCATGGAGCCATCTTCCCAGGCTTCCTCCCTCTTGCACATTGAGTGCTAGTAAGTACAGAATTGACTCAGTAAGTAAAAATTAAAATAAGTTAAAATTTAAAAGGTCAAAAAATAAACTACTATTCTTGTCCCTAACATCTGACCGACACTTGTGCTGAGCTGAATGGACAATTGGTGACAATGGGGTACAGCATTGGTTGGGCCACTGGAAGGGACAGTGGCCGTGTGACATTTTGAAACAGTGCTGACAGTTAAGGAGGGCAGACTTCCTGGAAGAGGCTGCTCCTGGGACAGTGCCCCATAATTTACAAAATACCTTCATGCTTATTATTTAATGCATTCCACACCATAAGCCTGCAAGGTTACAGCTTATGTTTATTTTGTATACGTGTATTGTATACTTACGTGTGCAGATGCAGGTTCCTGTGTGTGTACACATGTAGAGGTCAGAGGTCTACATTGGGTGTTTTCACCCTATTACCTGCCACCTTATCTTTTTGAGACAGTTCACTGAACTTGAACCTCACTAATTTGGCTAAAACGGGCACTGCACCTGTTTTGCTTTCTTTGGATGTGGGTTCTGAGGATCTGAACTCAGGTCATCATGCTTGTACACCAAGCATCATACTCACTGAGCCCTCCCCCAGCCCTGCATTATGTTTATTTTCCAGTTAGGGAATTGAGGATTAGGAAAATTAGGCTGCTTGCCTGAGGACTCACAGACCCATACATCAAATCATATCACCCTATGCTTGGCCACAAAACTGAACCGTCTCCTAGGGGCTGGGGATGTGGCTCGGTTGGTAGAAGGGGCTTGCCTAGCATGCCAGAAGCTCTAGGTTTCATGCCCAGCACTGCATAAAACCAGCCATGGTGGGGCACTCCTGCAACCCCAGCACTCGGAGGTGGAGGCAGGAAGATCAGAAATTCAAGATCACCCATGTCTTCATCGCTAGTCTGAGACCAGCTGAACCCTGTCTCAAAACAAAAAGAAATGAACAGAACTCAGATGTCTTCCGGATCTGCCTAGGACTGAGAGGGAGTGCAAGGTAGTGGTTAAAAGTTGGGACCACTTCCACCTGTGGTACCCAGCAAGTTATTTAACCTCAGCAGGCTTCAATTTCCTCTGAGCAAATGAGGCTGATAACCACGCCAGCAGCCCTTGTGAAGATTAAAGATAGCAAATAAAGTACTGTATTTAGAGGCCCTCCAAACATAATAATCAGCTGCAATTATTATTATAATACCTTTACCGATTCTCTTGGTCTTTGGTCTCTTAAGATACCAATGTTTTTGGTTTTGCATTATTGAAATTCTTTTTGAGATAGGGTCTCACTATATATATAGCCACAGTTAGCCTGGAAGCTGCTATTTAGACCACAGTGGTTCAGCCTTGCAAGGATGCTCTTGCTTCTGCCTCCTGAGTGTCTCACCCTGTCTGCAGCTCAGAAGAGTTTCAATAACTGAGTTGGATTGTTGGAGCTCACTCCTGTAATCCCAGCACTAGGGAAGCAAAGGCAGGGAGATTGATGAAAGTTCAAGGCCAGCCTGGTTTACCTAGCGCATAGTGAGTTCTAGGCCAGCCAGAGCTACATAGTAAGATCCTGATTCAAAAAGAAAAAAAAAGTTTCAACAACTCTTGCTTTAGTCTGCCTCAACACACACACGCTTGCGTGACCCGCCATGGACACACACAAACACACATAAAGTCTGGCTAACTACAAGTGTTCTACAGAAGGCAAAATGAGACACTGACCTACCACTCCCCTGGTTGGGTGTTCCCTGGAGAGCTAGGGAAAATGTTAGTCGTGGCTGGAAACATTCAAAGGCCGACATTTCTATCACGTTAAGTTCAAACTTTTTAAAGAATTTGAATGAATTTTTGGTGTGTGTGTGCACAGGTACACCATGAGTGTGGAGGTCAGGTTGGTTCTCTTCCTGGGATGAAACTCAGGTGGCCAGACTAGTCGGCAGGAGCCTTTACCCCCGAGCCAGTTCCCCAAGTCCTAAGCTCAAACCCTACGTCTACTTATTGCTCCAGTTTTGAGTTATCTGAGGTTCTCAAAGGAATGGATGGTATAAAATAGCTTCAGTTTCTTTTCTTCTTTCATTAAAAAAAAAAAAGGTGGGGGAAAGAATATGAAAACTTTTTTTTTTTGCAGGAACACCCAAGGCTAAAAGCAAATTTTCTTTTTCTTTCCTTTTTCCTTTTTTTAAAAAAGGGGTCAGTTCAGAAGATCTGAGGGAAAAACTCCAAACCCTGTTGGACCCTGAGAGGCAAGTGAATGGCGGCTTCTCTTTCCCCTCAACTACCCTACTTTCCTTCCCTCAGACACACGTAGTGGATCCAAGGGTCTCAGAAACAAGAGGTGGATTGAAGTCCCCTGGACTAAAATGGCTTTCTTTCTTGCACAGTCCATTTATAGCACACACGGGCCCTCCTTATCTCTTCGATCTTTCCTACTCGCAGAACACGACAGGGGACCAGCCTTTGGCAGAAGTCAACTGGACCTTTAAAGTAGAACCCCGAGAGCCAGGGAAGAATAGGGAATCTGTCTACCCGCACAACTTCGGCAGCGGGATCCTAAGGGTTGTATTCTCAGAAATGGATTTTACATATGGATGAACCGACGGCTACACCTCGCACCTCCCAGCTTGTGTCAGTCCAATCAATACAGCAAGCATAAAACCTCGATGTAAAAGCGTCTAGCGGTTTTGTTGATAACCACGGTGGAATTTTGGCTATCTGCCCTGGTCAAACCAGACAAATAAGGCAGTCTGCTTATTACCAGTCAGGCATATTTTAGAGGGCGAAAACAAAACCTCAAATCAGGATTCTGGGTCTCACTGGACAGCTTATCCCCGACACGCGAGGGTCTGACAGTTCAAATGCCTCAATTCCTGTCCCAGACTGCACGGCCCCATTCTTCCAGTCCCCCGGGTCATTTTCCAAGTTGAGCCACACTCCGCATTTCCTACATTCCTTCTCATCAGACCCCTTCGGCCCGACCTCTGAGGCCAACAGCTGGGGCTGCTCAGAGCCAAGTTTGAGGCACCGTTGAACGGGATGCTGAGGAGTGGAGGGAGAAGTCCATAGGAACATGAAGCGATCAAGAGTACCTTTCACACCCCCAGACCGGCGTCCCCACAGTTGCAAATCCCAAGTGTCTGCCAAGTCCCTTACCCAGGGGCACTCCTTCCATCAGTCCCCTTTCCACGCGTCTCCCTTTGGCCTCCCTTGTGACCCCTGATGATGCTCACCGGGTCCCGTCCGCTCAGCCTCAGGGATCTGCAGATCCTCGGAGTACACCCTGGTCCTCAGGCCAGTCGGGATGCCCCAGGTCCCAGACCTCCCTGGGACCCGCCTAGTTCTGCACCCCAAGATGATTCTGATTGCGGCCACCTTATCTAATCCCCTCCCGGGCCTGCAAGACCCTCACTCCCTTCTAAGCCTCTCCAGCACCCTGCACCACTCCGGGTGCCCCAGGTATGCCCCAGGGTTCTCGATCCTCACCTGAGTCCGCTCGAAGCTCTCGCGCTCCGCAGCCTCCATCCCAGCACCAATCCCACGCCGGCTCAATACTTTGGGCAGCGGGTTGGGTACCTGCTTCATGGAGCTGGCCATTCGGTCCATGTTCCCAGGGTGAACAGAGTCAAGGGCCCTCGGCAGCCCCGGGATCCCCGCGGCGCCTCCCGCCCCGCCCTACCCGCGGGGATCCGGCGCTAACGGGGACAGCTTTCGTCTTCCATTGGTTGATATAACTGTCCATCTCCCTCAGGACCCACCCCATCTCTCCAAGAGGCTTTTCCCCCACACGCCTCCTCCCACTTGGGAGGCGCTCCGCTCACTTCGCCCGGCTGGCCCGCCTCAGGGCGGTCAGCACGTTATGACTGGTTTAAAGGTTTGTCCATTATCATTAGTGGGCGGGACCTGGTGGGCGGCTGTCCCAACCTGCCCTCCAAGGCTCCGCCCCCTACCTGGTGCATCACCTCCCGGGCCCCTGAAAGCTCTAGATACATTGTGATTGGTCTGCAGACTTGTCTGCATCTCAGCGGGGCTGGACCTGGCAAGCCCCTAACCATCCCTCGCTAGTTCCACCCTACATCCGTCGCTCCGCCTTCTCATCCCCTTCAGCACCACAAAAGCATCATGATTGACTTGTCCGTCATCTTCATGGGGCGGGACCTGGCTGCCCCGGACCAGCCCTCGCAGACTCCACCCTACTTTGAAGCACCGCCTCCTGGGCTCTAGACAGCTGAGTGTATCTGAGCTATGAGAGCAGAGAGGTCTGGCCGGCGCCACCTCGCGTTGCTCAAATGAGTTTCCGAGGGCATGGACCGGCAGATCGATCATGGGAAGCTTGGCTGCACAGCTCTCACCGGGTACGTGGGGAAACTCCACGTTAGTGTGGTCCTCCTTCCGGCACATCCAATATCTGCCCATTCCGGAGGAATGCAGACCCGGGTCCCCAAGTACTGGACTGTGACCTCTCCAGAGCTTTCCAGACTTCATCCTCACTTTACCTATTGGTAGAAAGCCCCACAGTTCTATCCCTCTCATCCTGCGTTGATTTCAGCCAAGGGCACCCACATGTGCTCCTTAGCAAAAAAAAAAAAAAAAAAAAAAAAAAAAAAAAAAAAAAAAAAAAAAAAAAAAAAAAAAAAAAAAAAAAAAAAAAAAAAAAAAAAAAGTTGCACGTTCTCCACTAACAAAGCGAATGGCACCCTTAAGCATTAAACAATTTGGTGATTCTATCCATCTGCCTCTACGCACTAGAACGCAGGGTCTCACTTGTACTGAGCAATGCTTTAATTAACTACAGCATCAAACTCATATGTAACCGAGTCCCTTGAAGCCCTGATCCTCTTGCCTCTTCTTCACAAGTGTTAGGATTATAGGCATGGGCCACTATGCTTGCCTTTTTTGTTTAAGACATGCATTTGTATGTACCCGTGTGCATGTGTATGGGTGTGCTCATGCTGCAGCGCACCTGTGGAGGTCAGAAAGCAAATAGGAATCTGTGTTCTACCATGTGGGACCCAGGGATCTGACTAGGGTGGTCAGGCTTAGTAGCAATTTACCCACTGAACTATCTCACCAGTGGGATTTTTTTCTTTCTTTCTTTTTTAAGATTTTATTTATTTATTATGTATACAACATTCCTTCTGTGTATGCTTGCATGCCAAAAGAGGGCACCAGATCACATTATAGATGGCTGTGAGCTACTATGTGGTTGCTGGGAATTGAACTCAGAACTTCTGGAAGAGCAGTCAGTGCTCTTAACCTCTGAGCCATCTCTCCAGCCCTCTTTTTTTTTGGTTTTTGTTTTTGTTTTGTTTTTCGAGACAGAGTTTCACTGTAGTTTTAGAGCCTGTCCTGGAACTAGCTCTTGTAGACCAGGTTGGCCTCGAACTCACAGAGATCCGCCTGCCTCTGCCTCCTGAGTGCTGGGATTAAAGGCGTGCTCCACCACCCAGCACCAGTGGATTCTTAAACAAACAAACAAAAATAGAGTTTCACTAAGAAGTCTAGGTTAGCCTTGAACTCCCAGCAATCCTGCCTCAGCCTATTAAATGCTAAGATTACAGGCATACATACCTGTATGCCCATGACCCACAGAACCCCAGCCTCCCACAGTGAAAAGAAGTTTGTTTGTAGGTATGTGGCTGTGTGTGTGTGTGTGTGCATGTGTGTGTGTGTACATGTGCATGCACCCGTGCACATGGAGATCTGAGGTCCACGACGCACAGATCCCCCAGCCTCCCAAAGTGGCCATGTGTATGTTTGTGTGCACCCATGCGCATGGAGACCTGAAGCTGATGTCAGTAATCATTTTCTTATCAATCTTGCATCTTATCCATCAAGGTAGGGTCTCCTGAAACCCAGAGCTTATGGCTATGTGTGGTGGTAGCACTATTAGGAGGTGTGGCTTTGTTGGAGTAGGTGTGGTCTTGTTGGAGAAAGTGTGACACTGTGGAGATGGGCTTTGAGGTCTCATATATGCTCAAGATATTGTCCAGTGTCTCAGACCACTTCCTGTTGCCTGTGAGTCAAGATGTAAGAACTCTCAGCTCCTTCTCCAGCACCGTGGCTGCCTGCAGGCTGCCCTGCTTCCTGACATGACGATAATGGACTAAACCTCTAAACTATAAGTGAGCCAACCCAACTAAAATGTTTTCCTTGCCAGGTGGTGGTGGTGCACGCCTTTAATCCCAGCACTCGGGAGGAAGAGACAGGCAGATCTCTGTGAGTTTGAGACCAGCCTGGTCTACAGAGCTAGTTCCAGGACAGTCTCCAAAGCTACAGAGAAACCCTGTCTCAAAAAACATTAAATAAATAAATAAAATGTTTTCCTTTATAAGAGCTGCATGGTCACGGTGTCTCTTCACAGCAATTGAGACCCTACCTGAGACACTACGGCTATTTGCACTAGCCAGTTTGCTCTGGATATGCAGGCAGGCCACCACACCCACCTAGCATAGGATCTGGTGATGTGCACACTTGATCAGCCATGGCTTTAGCCACTATTCCCTCGCTGAAAGAGGAGTAATTTGAAACTGCCATTGATCTCTTTTAAGTTAGAAAATTTGGGTAAAATTTCATATTCATTGAGGTATAAAAGAGGGAGTGAGCATTTACCAGCACCAGGGAGCCACTAAAGGCTTTTGCTGTGCCACACTGGCCTTGAGGGCACTCAGTTACCTAGCCTAGATGAAAGGGAAAGGACCAAGGGAGCAATGTCACCAGTAGGCCAGTGTCTTAGTCAGGGTTTCTATTGCTGTGATGAAACACCAAGTCCAAAAACAAGTCGGAGAGGAATGGGTTTATTTGGCCTACACTTCCATACCATAACCCATCATTGAAGGAAGCCAAGACAGGAACCTGGAGGCAGGAGCTGCTGCAGAGACCATGGAGGAATGAAGCTTACTGGCTTGCTCTGCATTGCTGGCTCAGCCTGCTTTCTCTCTCTCTCTCTCTCTCTCTCTCTCTCTCTCTCTCTCTTGGTTTTTTGAGACAGGGTTTCTCTGTAGCTTTGGAGCCTGTCCTGGAACTAGCTCTGTAGACCAGGCTGGTCTCGAACTCACAGAGATCTGCCTGCCTCTGCCTCCCGAGTGCTGGGATTAAAGGCGTGCGCCACCACCGCCCGGCTTCAGCCTGCTTTCTAATAGAAATCAGGACCAGTAACCCAGGGATGGAAACACTCATGGTGAGCTGGGTCCTCCCTCATCAATTGCTAATTAAGTAGTGCTCTACACTTGGATCTTATGGGGGTATTTTCTCAGTTGAGATTTCCTCCTTTCAGGTGACTCTAGACCGTGCCAGGATGATTAAAACTAGGCAGGACAGCTGACGAGGATCTAGACTAGAAGGGGAGAAAGTTCTACCTCTTAGAGAGTCTTGCGGGTAAGCTTGTGCCAAGGGAATGTGGGAAGAGGGGCAGTGATGGGGCAGGAATGTCAGTAGAGAGGTCTCAGAGCACCAGAGTGATGGGAGGATTAGCTTGAGACTATATTTGTGTAAGAAGGAGGTGGTCTTTAAATTGCACTCTGGTGGGAAAGAATGCATAGGGAATGCCTAGGTGTGTCTGGGCACCGTGTGTTGAGAAGCATCTGTCCAAGTTATAGAAGGAAAGAAATTGGGGCTGGGGCAAGGCCTCAGTTGGTAGTAGACTTGCCTTGCAAGCATGAGAATCAGAGTTCAATCCCTTGAACCCACGTAAAAACCCAGGTGTGGTGGAATACACCTGTGATTCCAGCCCTGAGGATGCAGAGGCAGGTGGATCAGGGTAGTCTGCTAGCTAGCCCAGTCGCTTAGTGAGTCCCAGGCCAATCAAAGGCCCTATCTCAAAAGGAAGGTGCCTGAGGAACGACATCTGAGGTTGTCCTCTGCTCTCCACACATGTATACACACACACACGTATACACGTATACACATGTGAATCAGGAGATAGTGAAAGCTATTCCTAGCTCTGTAAAAATTCACTTTAGAATATTTTATATGGGTGAGTGTTCTGCTTAAATATATGTGTGTTCTCACAGATGCCAGAAGAGGGCATTGGATCCCACGGAATTAGTTACAGATGGTGGCGAGCTGCCATGTGGGTGCTGAGAATTGAACCCAGATTCTCTGCATGAACAAGTGGTCCAACCCACTGAGCCGTTTATCCAGGCTCCTGTTTCTATCTTTTGACCCAAAGGGACAAGGGAGGGGAGGAGGTTGTCCTGAAACCAGCCAGGACTTGAGTCTGGGAAGAGGCACGACCTGCCTGCCACTCAAAGAGCTGTGGTCAAAGCCAGTCCCTGCAGGAACAACAGGCTGGCAGGGAAGGGAGTTCGGGGATGGGACTCCAACCCTTCACCCTTCTAACTTCTTGCTCTGATCAGCCAAACTCAGCTAGATGTAAAGGGTGGGGGAAACAGGGTCCTACCCCTTCTTCCAAGGCCTAAAATTCTCCCAAGTGCTGGATTAATGATATGGCCATCATGCCTGGCTTCTGCCTTGTGTTTTCTTTGTTTGATCTTTGTTGTTGTTCTGCCTTAAAAAGTTTGTGTGTGTGTGTGTGTGTGTGTGTGTGTGTGTGTGTGTGTGTGTGAGAGAGAGAGAGAGAGAGAGAGAGAGAGAGAGAGAGAGAGAGAGAGAGAGAGAGGAAGAAGCCAGAAGATGTGTCAGGTCCCCTGGAGCTATAGATGGCTGTGAGTCACCCCACCTGGGAAGGAACCACCAAATTTGGGTCCTCTGGTAACTGCTGAGCCATCTCTCCAGTCCTTGACCCCTACCTTATGTTTTTTGAGACAGGGTCTCTCTTTGGTCCTGAGCTCATTACAAACACCAGAAAACCCTAGGGATGTCCCGCACTTCTGCTGCATGGATTACAAGCAGGAACCACAACATCTGTTTTGTCTTGTTGTTGTTGTTGTTGGCGGTGGTGGTATGTGTGTATTTCATGTGTATTCAAGGAATCAACGTAGATCCTTGTGCTTGTAACATAAGTACTTCGCCAACTGAGCTATCACCTCCGGTACTCAAGGGAAAAATTTCAGTGGAAAACCTCAGGAGGACAGACAGTGAATGCTCCAAACACTGTGACCCTGCTGTCCCCATTCCGAGTTCCACACTTGTCTTAAGCACTGGGATTGGCTAAAGACAGATTTAGGATCCTTTAGGATTTTACAGCATCAATAAACACCGGCCTTTTAAACAGGGATTAAGGGATCAGCCTACTTCTTATTAGAGTAAACCAGAGTGGGAATGAGGAATTTGTGGTTTGGAGGCACCGGGTAGGGGGAAATTCAAGCGAGTTAGTTTTCCTGTGAAACTCAGCAAGTTGAAAAGAAGGAACCAGGGCTGGGGGTGTGGCTCATTTCTCATGGTGCTCATCTAAGCATGTAGGGAGCCCTGGCTTCCATCCCCAGTACTGCAGAAACCTGGGGCAACTTGGCGGCATGCACCCATAATCCCAGCAGAGGCAGGAGGCTCAAAAATTCAAGGTCATCCTTGGCTATATAGGAAGTTCCAGAACAGCCTCGGCTATGGGAGACCAGTCAAAAGTAAGACAGGTAGTGAGATGGCCCAGCAGGGAACGGCACCTGCCACCCAGTTGGCAATGTAAGTTCAATGTCTGGGATCCATGTGGGAGAAGGCAAGAACTGACTCCTGCAAATTATCATCTGACCTCCACATAGGTACACATACACACACACACACACACGTAATAAAAAAAATCATACAAGTCTGGAGAGAGAGTTCAATTATTGCTCTTTCCCAAGTTCTGAGTTAGGTTCCCAGTATTCATGTCACACGGCTTGCAACCACCGTTAACGCCAGCTCCAGGCATGCTGTGTCCTTTTCTGGCCTCCCAGGGCACCAGTGTACACACCTAATGGACAAAGTGTGTCCCAAATTAGTTTGGATCTATTTAGCATCTGGCTTGAGGATGCTCGAGTGTTTGCAGGTGTGGATTCGGGTCTGCAGAGCACCTGTTGGGATAGCCAGGTTCTTTGATTGCAGAACAAATAATTGAACCAGGGCCACATGGAGTGCAGTAGAAAGAGAGACCATTTATTAAGAAAGAAATACACACCCGGCAGTGGTGGTGCACACCTTTAATCCCAATACTCGGGAGGCAGAGACAGGCAGGTCTCGGTGAGTTCCAAGCTAGCCTGGTCTACAGAATGAGTTCCTGGACAGGCTCCAAAGCTACAGAGAAACCCTGTCTCAAAATGCACCCCCCCCCAAAAAAAGAAAGACACTCCTGAGAATGGTAGTGAGCCAGGAAGCTGCGGAAGGGCAGTAGTCAAACAGCACTAGGTCATGACAGGCCAACTCTTTTTTTCTTTCTTTCTTTTTTTTCCCCTTACCAATAAAAGTTTTATTTTCTTTTTTCTTGCAGTAGCTTTGTTAATTGCACAAAATCCTGGTTTTTTTCATTTAAACATGATCACATAATTGTATTCTGAAAGACAAACATTCATTAAAAACAATAAAAATAAATATTGCAAAAATAAAAATTTGCAACCCTAATCACCTAGATTGGTCATTTAAAGGAAAAAGGAAAGAGGAGAGATGGGGCTTTCTTACATCCATTTTCACAATGTCACATTTTCTTCATAAAAGGGAAGAATTTCAAAACGAAAGGTGAAATCGCTTAAACAGAAATCATCATAAAAAGGAACTTCACCAGATTGTCAACAATATTAAAACAACATTGGCTAACCTACAGCATCTCCCCAGCCCCCGACTCCAGGACCAAGCCAGACTGTGCCAGACAGAAACAGGTCCAGCATTCCAGTGAATGAATATTTGTGTGGACCCCCCACAAGCATTCGCTGCTCCATGGCGAGGCCAACTCTTTGTGGGTTGTTTATATAGCTCCCCCCCGGCCCCCGCATCCCTCCCTGCCCGCTTCTGCACCTGCAGATCCCTGGCCTTTTTTGGACATCCTCTGTCTTTTAACCAGTGGCTGGGGCTGGAGGATGTTCAAGGTAGGTTTTCTCTACGTATCCCTGGCTGTCCTGGAACTCGCTCTGTAGCCCAGGCTGGCCTCCAATTCATAGAGATCCACCTGCCTCTGCCTCCCTTGTGCTGGGAGAAAAGGTGTGCACCAATATCTGGCCAATAAGTGTAATTTTAAAAACAAAAGGAAAAAATTTCAGGCAATAGGTCCTAGCGATCCAGGTACATCACGACAAGTACTCGTACAGCTGAGGTGGGGGAGTGCAGAGTCACAAAACTGGGCTAGAAAATATGTTCATAACAGTGCCGGGCGATCGTCCTGCCTCAGCCTCGTAAATGCTGGGATTGCCAGCAAAAGCAACCGCACCACACACAGATCTTAATAAGTGTTCTTATAAAAAGTGGCCAGTAGGTGGCAGTGGTTAGCTACTTCTGGCATCACCGTGGCCGGTGACACGGGCCTTTTGCTCTGCGTCTACAGGGTCTCCTTCTGTAGTCCAAGCTGTCCTTGAACTCACACACAGCTCTCCGGCCTCAGCTTCCCAATTACTGGGATCGTGAATGTGCCCCACCATGCTTGACTGGTTTTGTCTTTTCTTAAAAGGGCTTCAAGCCTTGGTAGCAGGCAAGGAAGATGTCAAGTCTGGAACCTTCCCAGAGCTGAGTGCCCACAGGGCAGTTGGCCATGTGTTCCTTGGATGAGTGACGCTGCCTAAGTGGTGACAGCACAGACTTTGGAATGGGCTAATCTGAGGCCCAGTATTAGTCATGTCTCTGTACTTAGCATCTATGACCCTTAACATTCTCACCTGTGAAGTGGGTATGTAAGCCCTCGCCACCTTAGTCACCTAGCAGATTAAAAGAAATGATGTTGAGGGGCTGGAGAGATGGCTCAGAGGTTAAGAGCACTGGCTGCTCATCCAGAGGTCCTGAGTTCAATGCCCAGCACCCACATGGTGGCTCACAACCATCTGTAACGAAACCTGGTGTCCTCTTCTGACCTACAGACCTACATGCAGGTAGAACGCTGTGTACATAATCTAAAAAAAAAAAAAAAGAAATGATATTGTAATGGATCTATCTTAGTGTGTTTTCTGCTTATAGAACAGAATACCAGAGGCTATGAAATGGAGAAAGCAAAGTTTGTTGTTCACAGGTCTGGAGGCTGAGAAGCCCACTGTAAAGTACCGGCTCTGATGAGGGTCTTCTTGATCCATTTCAAAATGGCACATGGCACCACACTGAGGGTGAGCATGCTAGCTCAAACCAATCTCTTTTCTTGGAAAACCACTCATACCACGATGTGAAGCCCAGCCCTATGACCTCATCTACCCTCAATTGCTTCCTGAATTTGTAACTTTTTCTCTTGCTGTAGCGGAAGACCTGACAAAGGCAAAAGGCAAATTAAAGAAGTGTATTAATCAGGGTTCTCTGGAGAAGCCGAACTGATAGAATGAATGTGTACACATGTACATATAACATCATATACATATACACATACAAACATACACAAACATATATATATGTATATATATATACACATATATGTTTTATTAGAGTGGCTTGTAGGCTGTGGTCCAGCTAATCCAACAATGGCTGTCTCACGGTAGAAAGTCAAGAATCCAGTAGTTGCTCAGGTCACGAGGCTGGCTCTCTCAGCCCGTCTTCAGTGTCCACTGGAATTCTGAAGCAGTAGGTGCTAATGCCTGTGAGTCAAGAGCGGAGGAGAAGCAGGCCAACAGCCAAGGATTCTTCCTTGTCCTTCAGGTCGGCTGCCTCGAGGAGGTGTGCCCAGCTTTAGGGCTGGTCTTCTGACCTCCAATGACCTGGTCGTTCTACTCCCTTCCCAGGTGTGCCCGGAGATGATGTAGTCAAGTGGACAACCTAGAGTAGCCATCACAGGAAGGAAGGGTTTGTTTGGCTCACAGTGTGAAGGGCTACAGGCTGTCACGGGCGGGGGCGGCTGCAGGAGCTGGTGGCATTAACCCTGAAGTCAGGGAGCAGAGAGAGATAAACTCCAGTGTTCACTTGGCTTTCTCTTCTCATTTATTTATTTGTTTTCTACTTGGAGGTAGGTCTCACGTAGCCTCGCCTGGCCTCAAACTGGCCTCAAACTGACTAGCCAAGGATGATCTTGAATTCCTGTCTTTTGCCTCTACTTCCCAAGTGCTGGGACTTTGGACCCAAGAGACCATATCCAGCCCTCTCCCCCATTTGAAAGCAGGCTCTCAATGTGTGGCTCCTGGTTGGCCTGGAACTTGTTGTGTAGCTCGGCCTGCTTCTGCTGGGATTCAAGGTGTGCACCACCACCTCTGGCTCCTTTCTCCTTTTTATTCTTTCCAAACCCCAGCCCATAGAATAATGCTGCTCACTCAGGGTGGGTCTTGCCATCTTGTTTAAACCTCCCCCAGATTTTATCAGTAGCCAATAGTTTAGCATGGAGGGATAGCCCCTCCCATAAGCTCTCCCCACCCATGACTATTGACAAGTCCAGTCTTATGCAGACCCAGATTGTTGTTGTTTTTGTTTTTGTTGTTGTTGTGTGTGTGATAGAGAGAGAGGGAGAGAGAGACAGAGACAGAGTGGGGGGTTCACTATGTAGCTCTATCTGGCCTGGAACTCACTCTGTAGACCAGGCCGGCCTTAACTAACAGACCCACCAGCTTCTGCCTCCCAAGTGCTGAGATTAAAGGTGTGCACCACCATGCCTAGCTTTGTTTTTTATTATTTTTTTCTTTTTCTTTTTCTTTTTTTGGTTTTGTCGAGACAGGGTTTCTCTGTGGCTTTGGAGCCTGTCCTGGAACTAGCTCTGTAGACCAGGCTGATCTTGAACTCACAGAGATCCGCTTGCCTCTGCCTCCCGAGTGCTGGGATTAAAGGTGTGCACCACCACCGCCCGGCTTTTGTTGTTGTTGTTGTTGTTTTTTTTTTTTTTTTTTTCGAGATAGGGTTTCTCTGTAACTTTGGAGTCTGTCCTGGAACTAGCTCTTGTAGACCAGGCTGGCCTTGAACTCATAGAGATCCACCTGCCTCTGACTCCTGAATGCTGGGATTAAAGGTGTGCGCCACCACTGCCCGGTGATTTTTGTTTTTAAAGAAAGTGTCTTACTATATAGCCCAAGATGGCCTTGGACCCACTACCCTGCCTTGGCTTCTAGTATCGGGTTACAGGTGTGCAGTTCCATGCTGAGCTAATCACTATAGTTCAGGGACTGTGCTACGAGGAGTGTGTGTGTGTGTGCATGCACACATGTGTGTGTTCATGTAGGACCCCTGTAATCCCAGCATTATGGAAGATAAAGGCAGGAAGGTTACTAGGACTTGCTGGCTGCCAGCTGAGCTCCAAGTTCAATGAGAGACCCTGTCTCAAAAGAATAATATGGAGAGTGATGGAGCAGGACACCCAACATCCTTCTGTGGCCTCTGCTTATGTGTGCACACATGTGCACACAGTTACATGCCAAAAAAGAAACAAACAAAAACTGGCTGGAGGCATCAGTGATACAATGGTTGCTTAGCATCCTTAAAGGTTCCACCTCCGGGACCACATAAAATAGGTGTGGTGGCATACACCTGCCATCCCAGGACTGGGGAGGTAGAGGCAGGAGACTTTTACAAGTTTGAGTCCAGCCTAGTCTATCTATTCTGTATAGTGGATTCTAAGCCAGCCAGAGCTAAAAAGTGAGTTGTTTCAAAAAATAAAAAACACCAAAAACCAAAGAAAGTCATAGGAAACTGCTTATCCACAAGAGAAGCAATCGTTTTGTAGTATACCGGCAGGAGAAAGGGGGCATGCAGATGTAGGGACTCCCTCATTCAAGCCTCCTGGCTTTGCTGGGCTTTGCTGATTGAAATGGATGAGGCAGCCACACGGCGTCCGGGAAGGCAGCTGCCAAGCCAGCCCAAAGGGCCTCCCCTCCAGCCCTGTCTCCACTCTAATGCACCGGATAAATGACTGCCTACACCCAAGGGAGCCTTAATGGACTCCTCAGCCTGGCCTCCGCTGAACTAATGGATTCCTAATGGAGGAGACAATGTCATTACCAAATGGAGCAGAGGGGTGGAAGGCAGAAAGAAAGATCTATCGGTTCTCTAGGGAACTAGCCACATTCAACCCATTCCTGGGTTTGGGTCGGGGGGCAGGGTCTCAAATTCACTAGGTAGCAGAGAATGACCTTGAGCTTCTGATCCTTCTGTCTCTCCCACCCTAGTGCTGGGATGACAAGGGTACACCAGTATGTCTGGCACCAACCCTTGGCTCTTAAATCCCCAACTATTTCATATTCCAGACATCGGCATGTCTACTGAGGCCTGAGCCCATCTATCTGACTGGGTACCTCATTGCCTGGCCTTTGCACATTTCATTGAGAGGTTTCTTAATTACTTTTCTTCTTGCTTTGACAAAAGCCACGGAAGGGAAGGACTGAGGAAGGGAGGGAGGGAGGGAGGGAGGATTAGAGGGAGGGAGGGATGGCTTGTGCTCATGACAAAGACAAACCAGCCACGACAGAGGCAAGACAGCCCATCATGGTGGAGAAGGCATGAATGCAAGAGTGTGAGGCTGCTGGTCACACAGCCCGTGGTGGGGAGGGGAGCGTTTCAGATTCATCCTATAACGTGGGTTGATGAGTGTGCCAGCAACATCAGTTTTGAACTGTAATTCCACATGTGTTACTCTCACCAGTCCTGGCTGATGGCTCCAAGGTACGGTGGAAGAGGTAGTTTCTTGTCGGTGTGAGGGAGAGAACAGCCAGAGGCATCTGGAAGAGTCCAGACTGAACATGGCCATGAGAGGAAAAAGAGAGAGTAGACGGGAAAGCAGGAGAGGAGAGCTAGGAGAGGGGCAAGCAGACCAAGAGAGATCCAGGAGCAGAGCCAGACAGGGACCAAGAGGCCAAGAGACTACATAGCCAACATGGCTGAATTTATACAGGAAAGAGAAGCCCAGCCTGGGGGAGGGAGAGGTTTAGGATGGGGAGGGCGTGGGAAGTGCTGGGAAGGAGCCACAGGTACTAAGGGAGACTTGTCCCAGGTTTCTTTGAGAACTAATATTGATTATGATCCAAAGTAGCCATCAACTGTTCATAGGTCCTCAGTTATGGGTTCGTGATAAAATGGTCCTCTCAGGGTGCGAGCTCCTGTGAGCCTTGGTTCCACCATATCTAGACGATGCAGTTTTCAATCTGGACCTTCCTCTCCCAAAATGGTTCCCGACCTTTGGGGCAGGGTTATGCTATAGAGGGTGTAATGGATTATTAAAAATTGCTGCAGATCCCCGAGTAGGTTGCTGCAGGATCCCCGACAGTGGTAGCAGGCAGTGGGCAGGGTGTCCAGAGAGCAGCCAGTCCCAGGCAGATCTCCGAAGGTGGCTGGTCCCCGGCGGCAGCAGCGAGCCATGTGGCGGGCGGATGAGAGACAGACAGATAGGCACATCATGCAGAGTGAGGCTGGATATTTATTAAGTGGTTATGGGAGAGAAGGGAGAAGAGGAGAAGAACAAAGAGGGAGAGAGAGAGAGAGAGAGAGAGAGAGAGAGAGAGAGGAGAAGGGAGAGACCGAAGCTGCCTCTCTGAGAGGCAGACAGAAAAGAGAGAACTCAGGCTGGAAGCTGAAGATCAGCCTGTCTCAGCAGACAGGGGAGGGAGTGGGCATGGCTTGTCTCTTAAAGAGATAGGACAGACCATTACATTCCCATCTCTTTTTTATAATAAAAAGGCGGGAGGTTAGGCACCACAGGTTAAAGGAATTGGGGCGGCAGATTCTCAAGACTTCTTCGTGCTTATTCATGGGCGTCATCTTTGGGGGGAACCTGAGAAGGCTGGGTGCTGGTCACATCCTGGCATAGCTGGTGTCTTTGCTCCTGTCCTGTGTTTGTAGTATGGAAATGTCTGGTGTCTCTTACACCTGTTTAAGGTATTGGCAGAATAGAGGACAAAGTTAAATTAAGGAAAAAAATTTAGGGCCAGGGAATTGAGGGGGGTGTATCTGACCTCTTTAAGGTGGATCCTTCAATTTGGCTCCCTGGAACTCACAAGAATTTTTTGGATTTGTGAAAACAGATGTTTTAGACATATACATTGTATAAGCAGTAGCATATTTATGTCAGAATGACTGTGACATATTTTTGTACAATGAAAAGTACTTTTAAGACTATGGAAGGCATCATGAGAGAGAAATTTGATAACTTGTATTTGTTCTCACACCTTTATAACTTGCAGGTCTTGTATTTGTATTTTACTGAAATTTGTTTGGTGAGGTTGTCCTTTTAAACTGACAAAACCTCTCAGCTGTCAAACTGCATTAGAGACCTTTGAGAAGGATAAAATTTTACTTGAGTTATTGATTAAAAAATGACAGAGAACTTACTTGGTTGGCACCCAGAGCTATTCTTCAGGGTCCTCTATGGTTGCAGAGGGTTGCATTTAACTTTTGCTGTTTAGTGCAGGGCCTGCCAGGCTCCAGAAGATACTGTGGGCTAAGAAATCTGTAGGAAGACAGGCCTACCTTGACCTGAGAAGCTAGGCTGTCAATTCCAGTGATTCTGTCCACTGTCTGGTGATCTTCAGTTTAGATGAAAGGCAGTTTTGCCCAGTGATCAGCACTTGGCAGTTGAAGTGAATTGCAGATGGACGTTGTTCTGTGCCCATTTGTCTTCTGTTTTCTTTGGAGGAATTAGAGTGCTGCTGCTAGGAGCCAACCTGTCTCTTTTTGTTATGAAGTTTTTTAATAATTAAATATTTAAATGCCATATTCCCCAGATCTCTGAGCAGTTGAGGGCTGTTTATCAGGTATAACTACAATATAGAATCTGCCTGGAAGGCTCAGTCTGAGCTTGACTGTACTGGCTCTCAACTTAACAGGTAAGATTTACATTCATAAAAAGACAGAAAGAAGAAAAAACTGCTTGCAATAAAAGGTTAACAGCAGAACTGACAATAGTAGAGAACAGCTTAATATATTTTAAATGAGGGTTGGATTAAATATAAAGTATTCTTGTAAGAGACTTAAAAGTACATACCAGTTTGAAACATGAGACTTATTGTTTTTGTAGTCTGAAATGAGATGTAATGAACAATTATAACATTTAATAGTAAACATGGGTGCATTTAAGTTACATGCATGACACATACACAGAGTGAACAGGAATTGGGGAAAGTGGATGCTCTTGGTGGGCCCTACCAAAGGCATGCCATTGTACAAAACACACATGCAACAGAATCAACAAGAGAAATTTAGTGAAAGGAAAAAAACATAAGTAAACTGGGGGACAAGGCAGAGAATACTTCAGTAAAGATGGGAGAACCTGGTCACCTGACCTGGCTCTCAGTGAAGATGGCAGAAAGGTCACCCATGTAACAGAGTTAACACTGGGGAACCAGGCAGGATATACCTCAGTAAAGATGGTGGAACTTGGTCACCTGACCTGGCTCTCAGCCAAGATGGCGGCAAAGTCACCTGACCCCAATCAAAATGGCAGCAGTCACATGTTGTATGAAAAATCCACAATTTTTGAGCTGCAGGGATTTTAAGCTTAATAAGAGAGACTTAGAGGTGTGATCCACCCTGTGGATGAGCCGCCATGCCACAAGCCACAGAGGGGAGCAAAAGGCTGAAATTGAAAAAAGCCGCCTCGTGGATCCCACCAATCTTGTTGGCAGCAGTAACCATGGCATGGTCCATTTGCCTGTGTGCTGACAGTAGTTAGAAAAAAGAGAAAGTATCTGAGGGACCCTGGGCCCCCAGTTGGATGTACCGCATAGAGTGTGCAGTGGGGGGTGGGGGAGACTCACCAATTGAAGCCGGTGGTGTGAGTAGTGATCACACTGTAGAAATCTCACTCAGGCATGTGGAACACGTGGTTGTAGAAAAAAAAATACCTGGTTCAGGATCCCATCCCTGGGAGAGGGCTTTGGGACGGGAGAGCCTCACGAGTCTTGTGACACCAATGTAATAAATTGTTAAAAATTGCTGCGGGATCCCCAGCAGGCAGGGGGGCAGCGGATCCCTAGAGCAGCCAGTCCCAGGCAGTGCCAGGGCATGAGAATACGCAGCAGGTCTCTGAAGGTGGCTGGTCCCTGGCGGCGAGCCATGTGGCAGTGGCGGGCAGGCGAGAGACAGATAGGCACACCATGCAGAGTGAGGTTGGACATTTATTTAGTGGTTATGGAAGGGAAGGGAGAAGGGGAGAAAACAGAGAAGCAGAGAGAGAGAGAGAGAGAGAGAGAGAGAAGCTGCCTTTCTGAGAGGGAGCTGGAAAAGAGAGAGAACTCACGCTGGAAGCTGAAGATCAGCCTGTCTCAGCAGATGGGGGGGGAGTGAGCATGGCTTGTCTCTTAAAGAGACAGAACAGACCATTACAGAAGGTGCGTTTGTGACCCGTTACTGGTGTTTATTCTCTGCACTCTGACCAGCTGTGAATTTCTACATTCACCACCATCCACTGCTGGAGTTACAGTTAGTGGTAAACCATCTGATGTGGGTTCTGGAATCTGAGCTCAGGTCCTCTGGAAGAGCGTGTATGCTCTTAACTGATGAGCCACATCTCTGGGCCCTCTGGTTTGTTTTCCAATTATTCAAGTTTGCAAGGTGTCATGTAGTTCTGGATGGCCTCAGATTCTCTACGTAGCTGAGGATGACTCTGAACTTTTTGCTACTTAAGTGTGTTTTGATTATGTATATGATTGTTTTGCTTGTGTGTTCTATGCACATTCACCACATGCATGCCTGGTGCCTGCAGAGGTCAGAAGAGGGCATCAGATCTCCTGGAACTGGAGTTACAGATGATTGGGGGCCATCATGTGGGGACTGAGAGGATCCTCTGCAAGAGCTGTTTGATTGAAAGTGAGACCCCAGCCTCCTCCTATATCCAAGGAGTCTGGGATGAATGATTGGAAGTGTCACTCCAGGCCCTGGCCTAGGAGTTGTGTTGGTCCAGACTCTAACGCCCAGCCTGACAAATGCTGACCCCTCCCTGGGGAGGGTCAGGACCACTCCCACAGACTATTTAGGAACATGTGTTCTCCAGGGTTTGTGTGGGCTCCCTGCGCCATGCTGTCTTGTTACAAAAGAGTGCTGCATTTATTAAACATGGACATTTTAATTTGGTTTAATCTGGTTTAATTGGAGTTTTTTGCATTGTTGGAGTGGTTTTCTTAAGGTTAAACCAAACAAGAGCAAGCACTCATAATTGCTAAGTCACCTCTCTAGTCCCCATGACTTTGAACTCTTTTTTAAAAAAATTTATTTTATTTTATTTTTTTACTCGAGACAGGGTTTCTCTGTAGCTTTGGTGCCTGTCCTGGAACTAGCTCTTTTTTTATTTGATTTTTTTATTGATATTTATTGAGCTCTACATTTTTCTCTGCTCCCTTCCTTGTCTCTCCCCTCCCCACTTCAACCCTCCCCGAAGGTCCCCATGCTCCCAATTTACTCAGGAGATCTTGTCTTTTTATACTTTCTACTTCCCATGTAGATTAGATCTATGTAAGTCTCTCTTAGTGTCCGCATTGTTGTCTAAGTTCTCTGGGATTGTGGTTTGTAGGATGGCTTTCTTTGCCTTATGCTTATAAACCACCTATGAGTGAGTACATGTGATAATTGTCTCTCTGTGTCTGGGTTACCTCACTCAAAATAATGTTTTCTAGCTTCATCCATTTTCCTGCAAAATTCAAGCTGTCATTATTTTTTCTGCTGTATAGTACTCCATTGTGTAAATGTACCACATTTTCCTTATCCATTCTTTGGTTGAAGGGCATTTAGGTTGTTTCCAGGTTCTGGCTATGACAAACAAAGCTGCTATGAACATAGTTGAGCACATGTCCTTGTGGCACGATTGAGCATCCTTTGGATATATACCCAAAAGTGGTATTACTGGGTCTTGAGGAATATTGTTTCCTAATTTTCTGAGAAATCACCACACTGACATCCAAAGGGGTTATACCAGCTTGCATTCCCACCAGCAATGCAGAAGTGTTCCCTTTTCCCCACAATCTCTCCAGCATAAGTTGTCATCAGTGTTTTTGATCTTGGCCATTCTTACAGGTGTGTAAGAGGGAATCTCAGAGTTGTTTTGATTTACATTTCTCTGATGACTAAGGATGTTGAACATTTCCTTAAGTGTCTTTCAGCCATTTTAGATTGACCTTGAACTCTTGATTCTTCTGCCTCTACCTCCCTAGGTGCACCAGTCACCATATCCATTGTATCCAATTTGGGAGACAGAGCCGGGCTTCCTGCATGCTGGCTAAGCACTGTACCAGTAAAGCCAATCCTCAGGCATAAATTTTGGTTTGATTTGGGTTTGGGTTTTGGACACTGGGTCTAGTGTGGTCCAGACTGGCTTTGAATTGGTAGTGTAGCCTTAAACTCCTGATCCTTCTGCCTCCACCTCCCAAAACTTGCTTGTTCACACACATTTATTACTTTTCCTTTCTTGTCTTTTGCCCCTAATTCCTACTGATTTCTTCTGAATCAACTCCAGAACATATTATATGTAAATTCTTATCTCAATACCTGTTTCCCTGAAACTCAGATATGTCAGATGAGAACTAGGATCTTGACCAATAAGGACTCCATTAAAGACCAGCGAGAATGGCCATTATTCATTGCTAGTAAAGGACACTGAACAAAGCACAAACACATGGAAAGCTGTCCCTGTTCGTGATTCAAGGAACTGAGAGTATTTTTTAAGTGTTCGCATTTTGTTTTCTGCTGGTTTGTTTTTATTGCTGTTTTCATTGTTGTGCTCACCTAACTCCAGGTGGGCACGGAGGCCTGCCTAGGATTCCAGGCATAGAAAGTAGATACAGGGGGCCCCCAGGGCAAGCCCTGTTGGTAAGTTCTAGGTTTGATTGAGAGACTCTATGTGTGTTGTATGCATCCATGTGTGCAGGTATTTGTGCCAGTGTGTGTACATCTGGAGGACAAAAATTTATCTTCCTATTTCATTCTCTAAATCATCATCATCATCATCATCATCTTGAGACAGGGTCTCATTTTGTAGTCCTGGAAGGCCTGGAACTCACTATATAAACCAGATTGGTCTCAAATTCAAAGAGATCTGCCTGTCTCTGTCTTCCGGGTGCCAGCATTAAAGGTGTATGCCACTGTTCCTTGACAGTCAAATCTTTTTAAAATTACATTTATTTACTCTGTGTGTGTGTGTGTGTGTGTGTGTGTGTGTGTACATATGCATGTACCATGATGCACACGCAAAGGTCAGAGGGCAACTTTCAGCAGTTGGTTCCCTCTTTCTATAACGTGGGTCCCAGGGATTGAACTCAGGTCCTCAGTAGTGGTAAATGTCTTTACTTACTGAGCCATCTTGCCAGTCCTAGTGAAATCAAATCTTTATTTTAAAAAACTTCCAATGGAAACCATGCCCCGCTTCCACCAGGACTATGAACACTATAAATGAATTCATCAGGTTCCGTGAGGGCAGAGAAGCCAAGAGCTGTGTCCAAGGGTCTTTCGGCTAAAAGTCCAGTAGGTCACAGATGCTTCTGGGTTTTCAACAGAGAAATGTATCTCTGCACCCACTTGGCCTGTGGTTGGACACAGACTTTCTTACCTTGTTTCGTGGTAAATCTGTAGGAAAGAGGTAAGAAGTGAATGTCAACGTCCTTGGCTTATGAAAGAGGAGGGTGAGTTAGTCTAAGTGTTCTCCCCTGTTCAACACAACTGCTACACTCCATTCCTGTCCCATCTTCTGCTGATCCTGCTTCTCTTTCCATTTCCCATGGAATCTATGTGCTCTCAGGCCTACAGACCCAGGGAATCACATTTCAGAAAGTCTATTTGCCAGGCAGTAATCTATATTGTGACCCTAGCTTTCCTTTCAACACAACAGCTTTATTGAGATATTGTTCACACACTCTATGAAGCACACATTTGGTATGATTAGGGATGATGATACTATAGCTTAGCTGTAGAGCACCTGCCTAGAATCCCCCAGTGAGGGGCTGGGGTGTGGTTCTGTGATAGTTCCTGCTTAGAATTCTTCAGTAAGGGGCTTTGGTGGAGGGTGGCTCAGTGGTAGTATATTTGCCTACCATGTAGAAAGCCCTAACTTCAATTCCCAGTAAGGTAAATAAATAAATAAACTTAAAATGTTAGTACTTGTTGGTTAATAGACTTCAGCATATTCCTAGACTAGAGAACTATCGCCCAAACAGTTTTAATCTTTCGTGTGTGTGTGTGTGTGTGTGTGTGTGTGTGTGTGTGTAGAAGTATAATCCAGAGCTTCATAATATTAAATAAATGCTCTACCACCGAGTTACACTACAGCTCGGCACGATGAATTTTAGAGGGCAGAAAGGAACCCTATATGTGCACGCCACTTCACTCCTTTTTTAATATGTACTTTTAAATTAAATGTTATTTATTTGTTGTGGAGGGGGGAACACATTTACTACAGTGCATATATGGAAGTCAGAGGACAGTTTGCAGGGAGTTGGCTTTCTCTCTCCATCACAGGGAGCTAGGAGAGCAAACTCAAATGGTTAGGTTTGGTTGCCACCAATTCATAATTCCTTAAAAAAAAAAAAAAAAGACAAGGTCCTACTATGTAGCCCCGAAAGGCCTCAAATTCATGATCCTTCCACCCCAGCCTCCTGAGCGCTGGGATTACAAATTTACACCACCGTGTCCTCCTCGTGCTTTTATACCCAGCTCTCGGAGCATGGCCTGCTCTATGGTCTGGAAGTCAGGATCTAACTCTCTCAGAGACACGTGTGTTTCTGCAGAGAGAGGGCTGTAACCTATCTTGGTGGTTAGTTTTTATTTTAAACTTAAAATCTAAACTCATCTAGGAAGGCGTCTCAATGAAAGATTATCTAGATTAAACTGGCCTGCAGACATGTCTGGTGGGGGGGGCTTTATTGAGTATAGTCATTGAAGTGGGAAGACTTGCCCACTGTGGGAGGCACCATTCTTTAGACAGAGGACTGTGAACTGTATAAGAGAGGAGAAATCAGCTGAGCTCTGTCGTGCAAGCATCAATTCACTGTTCTCTGATCTTGACTGTGAATATAATTATGACTAGCTGAGTAGCTGCTTCAAGATTTTGCAGCCTTGTCTTTCCAGCAACGATGGAGGCTTCTTAGCCTCAGCTGTCAGTGTAGTCCTAGCCTGGGATCGTCTGCAAAACCTCAACTAAAGAATTATCTCACTAAGATTGGTCTATGGCCACATCTGTAAACAACTGTCTTCATTAATGATCGATGTGGGAGAACCCAGCCAACTCTAGGTGTGGTGTCATTCCCTGGGCAGCAGCTTTGTTAGGCAGGTGGGCCTGGACTATATTAGAAAGCTAAGCAGACCATGAGACACAGAGCAAACCCAGCAAGCAGTGTTCTTTCATATTCTGCCTCAAGATCTGACTTCCCTCCGTGATGGGGTGTGATTCGAAATAAACCCTCTCCTCCCCAAGTTGCTTTTTTTTTTCCGAGACAGGGTTTCTCTGTAGCTTTGGAGCCTGTTCTGGAACTAGCCTTTGTAGACCAGGCTGGCCTTGAACTCACAGAGATCCTCCTGTCTCTACCTCCTGAGTCCTGGGATTAAAGGCGTGCACCACCACCACCCAGCCCCAGGTTACTTTTGGTCACGGTATTTATCATAGCCATTGAAAGCCAGCTAGAACAGACTGTTACCTGGAATTTCTCCCTCAAGTTGCTTCCATCCAGGTATTTTATCCCAGACAAAAGAAACAAAGCTGAGATACTCGCATCCCAGATTCCCCTCCTGGTGTCCAGTCTCACTGTGGACATCCACCCAGTCCCTGCCCAATGATGTGGCTGATGCAGACGCACCTAACACTCACATCACGACCTTTTGGAGACAGCTGTCTTTGGCGAGCTCATAAGAGTACACCCAGTTCCACGGGAGCATCTTGTGGCTGTATTGGAGGCAGCAGGGCATGGGTGTGCCACTCCCACCTAAGCAACACGAGGAGAAATGACCTTGACGCTGTCAGTCCCATGAGGAGCTCCCAGGGAAAAAGGGGGAGGGGTACCAGCTACGTACGAGTGGCAGCTCCAAAGTGGACACTGAGGAAGAAGGCCAGGAGGACAGTGGAACTCAAAGAGAAGGTCTTCACGGTCCATTGACCTGAGCTCTTCTTAGATGTCTTCTGAGTTCCTCTTGTCTTGTTTTCTAGGAGGCTGTGTAGTACCTGAAGAACATTCCAGAGAATTTTATGGTTGAAAACAGAGAGAAAGGGAGGCTAGATGAGGCATTGGATCCCCAGGACTTAGAATTACAGATGGTTGTAAGCCACCAATGTGGCTCCTGAAACACGAATTTGGATCCTCTGAGAGAGCAAATGCTCGTAACTGTCGGCCTATCTTTCCAGCTCCTCACCTTAGTTTTTCGTTTTGTTTTTTGGTTGTTTTTTTGTTATTGTTGTTTGGTTTTTTGAGACAGAGTTTCTGTGTGTAAACACCCTAGATGTTCTGGAATCCGCTTTGTAGACCAGGCTAGCCACAAACTCACAGAGACCTGCCTGCCTCTGCCTCCCGAGTGCTGGGATTAAAGGTGTAAACCACCACCGCCCAGCTTTTACTTTATTGTATTTTGTTTTTTAAGATAAAGTCTGCCTTAGCATCCTGAGGGGCTTCAGGTGTTCATGACCAAATATATTTTGGGAAGGGATATTATATATCATTTAACTCTTTAAATAAATAAAGGGTTTATTTTAAATTTGTAATTATGTACATATTTGTGGAGAGGTGGTGTGTGCTTGGGAGCACAGGTGCCTGTGGAGACTAGAAGAGAGTCTGGGTCTCCTGAAGTCCTGAGCCACCCAAAGTGGGGGCTGGGAACTGAACTTGGGTCCTCTGCAAGAGTGGTTCTTGCTATTAATCAGTGAGCCATCTTTCCATGCCCAGATTCAACCCTTTTCAAACCACCTCCCTTCTAGTCATCTGGGTTATTTTGACGGCTTCCAATAACAGGGAACTCATTACTTAATCCATCCCAGCTCAGGATAACTATACATGTAACCATATATTTTTTTAAGATTTATTTATTATGTATACAACATTCTCAGTATTCTATCAGGCCAGAAGAGGGCACTAGATCTCATTACAGATGGTTGTGAGCCACCATGTGGTTGCTGGAAATTGAACTCAGGACCTTTGGAAGAGCAGGCAGTGCCCTTAACTGCTGAGCCATCTCTCTAGCCTCCATAACCATATTCTTAAATTTTTCTAAAAACTCAGCTAGGTTCAGGCAAACCCCTTTAATCCCAGCACTCTGGAGGCAGAGGTAGGCCGATCTCAGAGTCTAAGCCCAGTCTGCTCTTTAAAAAAAAAAAATCTTCCAGGGGCTGGAGAGATGGCTTAGTGGTTAAGAGCACTGGCTGCTCTTGCAGAAGACCCAGGTTCAATTCCCAACAACCACATGGCAGCTCACAACTGTCTGTAACTCCAGTTCCAGGGGATCCGACACCCTCAAACAGATATACACACAGCCAAAACAGCAATGCACATAAAAAAAATAAAACCTCTAAAAAATCTGATTAATGTATAGATTCTGTCTATGGCTGTCCTATGGTTAGTGATCATTGTGTTACTTTTATGAATCAGAATCCCTCCAAGTAGTGGGCTAGTCTGTCAAAGGGTTTCTGCAGGAATCTATCTTCGCAGCCCTGTGTACAATGCTATGTTCAGGGCTTTGAGGATGTCCTCTTCTCTTTCCTTATTCTCAGTTTTGGTCCAGGAGATCCAACCCCGAGCCTGAGCATTACCCATCACGTCAGCCCCCTGGATCCTGTTCCACTCCCAGTTGCCCCTCCCCTACAGTTAAATTCCCTGCTCCATACCCTCCAGGTTGCTGGCTGGGATCTGGCTACACTTGTATGGATGTCCCAGAGCCCCCCACCTGGGATGTTTCCCAAGGTCTGGTCAGCCATTTGAACTTCTGCTGCCATGGATACCCTTCTAAAATTCTTCTGTTGTCATGGTCACAGGGATGGAACAGACTGGCTCACTTGTCCCAGGCTTCCTTCCTTATGTCCCTTGGTTTATAGACTGGTGTGTTCTCATCCCCCAAATTCATATGTCGAAGCACTAATCCCTCAGTGTGCCTATGTTTGGAAACAAGAACTTTAAAGATTCATCTTATTTTTTTGAGACAGGGCTCGCTATATAGCCCTGGCTAGCCTGGAACTTACTACATAGACCAAGTTGGCATCAAACCCACAGAGATCTATCCACCTCCTCTGCCTCCTGTGTACTGGGATTAAAGGTGTGCCCCACCATGCCTGACTACTTTTATTTTTATTTATTATTTTAAATTATGTGTATGTGTACATCTTTGTGTGTGTGTGCATATGAGTGTAGTTGCCTGTTATGGCCAGAAGAGAGAGTCACGTCCTCTGGAGCTGGAGTTACAGGAAGTTGTGAGCCTACTGAGGTGGGTTCTGGGAACTGAACTTGGGTCTTCTGGGAGAACAGTAGGTTCTTAACCACATCCTGGAATATCAAAAAGCAAAGGCAGGAGAGGAAATGGATCCCCACTGTGATCTGGAAGGCGCCACTCTCCATTAACTTCTTCCTCCAGTTAGGCCTTCCCTCCCTCCCAAAGGCTTCCCAGATCTCCCCAAACCACCACCAGCCAGATACTCTATGTTCAAACACTTGCGCCTGGGTGGGGAGAGTGCGGGGGTGGGGGAGAACATCTTACTTTCAAAGCACAGCAGAGAAAAAGGCAGGTCAGTACACACGCTGGTTTTCTGAATAGGTTTCTCCCAGGCTGTGTCCACAATGGCTCTGTGGCTGAGTGAGGACACCGGAGCAATGGACAGATCACAGCTGAGTTGATAAGGCGAGCCACAGTGGAAGACCAGAAAACCACGTCCAAGTCTTCAAGAGCCCAAAAGGGGAAACACAAGTCTAGAGATCACAGCACCCACAGCATAAAAGCATGCTGCCTAGGAGACATGCAGCTGTTTTCATTAGATCACTCCTGTTCTGAGACACAATTTCCCAGGCAAACATGGAAGGCTGGCAATTCCCATGGCTTCCTGAGTGTGTAAGTGTGTTCCGCTGGCCTTGGAATTACTTAGGAGTTAGGGCTGAGGATGTGGTTCAGTTGGTAAAGGGTTTGCCTAGCGTCTTAGTTAGGGTTTCTATTGCTGTAATGAAACACTGTAGCCAAAAGCAAGTTGGGGAGGAAAGTGTATTTGGCTTACACTTCCATATTTGTATTCAAAGGAAGAAAGGGCAGGAACCTGGAGGCAGGAGCTGATGCAGAGGTCACGGAGAGTGCTGTTTACTGGCTTGCTCATCGTGACTCGCTCAGACTGCTTTCTTTCTTTAAAAAAAAAAAAAGATTATTAGCTGGGCATGGTAGTACATGCCTTTAATCCCAGCACTCGGGAAGCAGAGGCAGGTGTTTCTCTGTGGGTTAAGGCCAGCCTGGTCTGCAAAGTGAGTTCCAGGACAACCAGGACTGTTACATAGAGAAACTCATCTCAGGGGAAAAATTACTTATTTTATTTTTTTCTGTAAATTGTTTTGCCTGCATGCATATCTGTGTGAGAGTGTCGGGTCCCTAGAAACTTGAGTTACAGACAGTTGTGAGCTGCCATGTGGATGCTGGGAATTGAACTCTTTGCAAGAGTACAAGAGTAACCAGTGCTCTTAGCCACTGAACCAGCCTCTCAGCCTCTCTCAGCCTGCTTTCTTATAAAACCCAGGACCACCAGCCCAGGAATGACCCCACCCACAGTGGAATATGACGACCCTAATTTTACTTATTCATTTTTAGCATTTATTACTTATTTTATTTACCTGTATGTGTGTCTGCATATATGTGTGCACCCTGTTTGTGTGTGCACCCACAGAGGCCAGCAGGAGGCAACTGATGCCCTGGAGCTGGAGGTAAAGACAGAGCCACCTGAGGTGGGTGCTGGGAACTGAACTCAGGTCCTCTGCAAGAGTGGCATGAGCGCTTAATCACTGAGCCATCTCTCCAGCCCCACCTAATTTTATTTTTAATTGGCATTCAAAATGCTGGATTTCTTATGACATTTTCTTTTTTTTTTAATTCTTTTTTCCGCAATTTCCAGAAGGTAATATACATAAAAACTCAATGCTGTATACAACAGATGTATAACTAATCACGTACACAAAACGAATATGTACTAAATTTTCAGAAACAAAACTTAAAATAAATAGCAATAATAAAACTTTGGAAAAAATAACACATTTTAGTTGTGGAAAATATGATTCTTAATTACATACAGTTACATATGTAATAAAAGGCCATCTCCTCTTTTCAGATTGCACAAAACTTGAGACCAGTAAAAGCATATTTTACGGCATGTGACACTATAATCCCAGGCTTGTTTGTGATTAACTCCAGGATAAAAAAACACTTACATTCAAAACAGAGTAAAGGATATGCAGTGCTGTTTGAGAAAGACTGTCTTCTCAGCTCACATTGACCTGCAGTAACCCTACAAAGGCTAAACAGGAAATTTCACAAAAAGAAATCTCAAATAATTATTGCACCCACTTTGTGTTGAATCAACAGCCAAAAATGGGCTTCTAAGTAAACATGGTTGTCACTGGATATTTTTAACACTTTAAAGATCTTTCCTTTGTCCTGGAAAATACTTTTTACTTAATGACTAGCAATCTTAATTCAAGAAAAAGCCAGGCAAAATGGAGCTAGCTTTGGCTTTCCTCTCCCCATGAGCGAGTTATTCAGAGACAGGAGTTTCCCGAGAAAGCACTAACCTCAGTTCCCGTAGAAGCAGACCTCATCAGGAGGGTCACCACATTATGCTCATTTAAAAGAAACAACAGCAACAACATTTACATTATGGTACAGCCCTCAATTTTGAGAAAAATACATTTTAGGGAGCCAGAAAAAATACACAAACCGTAGGAACAACCTGAAAACCTTGTGGTGAAAAACACCAGTCTCTAGGGCAATAAAAAAAATATGTGTGGGCTCAATACAAATATTTATATTCCGAGCAGAAGCTAAGGTAGCCATTAAGCTGCTTGATACCAGCCAGTCACAGGTTATTTCAAAAGTGTCCACAGAAACTGCGACACTAGAATGCATAGAATACAGTGAAGATGCGGCTCTTCAGTCTGTGGCCGTGAAACTCAAGTTTACATCATGAAACTGCACCAGACTGAGCAGAAGCCCCACCCACGTCTGCACCTTAATTAAGTACTGCTGATCTCACTCATCTGTTCCACCACCTGTCCTAGAATCTCATCCACGACATCAACATCGTAATTGACTTGCTGAAGATCCAGATCAGGCACAGTCATAGCTAGCAGCTTTCCTACCTTGACTCGAAGAGAACGAAGTTTGAGGCTTTCCCCATTCACACAACTGCTGAATTCCTCGGCATTGCTTGAGGTTGAAACATCTGCTCCTGCCTGCTGACTTGTAGACTTCAACTGCTCAATCTCAGTTTTGAGTTCTTCACACTGAGAACGGACATGGGATTTCTCTATTTCCAATAAGTGAAACCTCACTTTTATACTGATCCTGCTCCACAATGCACTTGTCCAGCTGTCTAAACACATCACCAAGCTGCACAGCCATTTCATCCATTTCGCTTTTACTCTCACTAGTGGAACACTGGCTGCATTCGGTCTTCACTTGCTGTAGAGCGCTGCACTGTTTCTTCAGCCTTTCTATCTCTTCCAAAGCTTGCTGATACTGAGATCCTCCGTGGTCTGGGCTTTCAGATTTACCATTAATGCTTTCAAGTAAGAACACAGCGTCAGTCTCAGTAGACTGGTGGCAAGTCTCCTTCTTCATGCATTTGTCGTTCGTCTCTAGTATCCTCTGCTGTAAGACTTTTATCTCATCAGTATACATGTGACACTGTCTCTTGTAATCATCTCTTTCTTGTGTGACTGGAAGCAGCTCACTTCTCAGTTCCTGCAGCTGACGGCCAGCATCATCTGCTGACCTATCCGAGGTTTCCGGAATCTCTGCTCTGGCGTTTACACAGGAGGGCTGCATCACTTTGTCGTTCATTACACCCCTCTTATGACATTTTCATACATGAATGTCAGAGACCTTGTTCACATTCACCCCATTACCCTTTCTTACCTCATCCTGATCCCCTTCCCTGCCTTAAATAGCCCTAAATACCTCCATGACATACGTGTATGTATGCTGTACTTCCATGACATATGTGTACTGGCTGGTTTTGTGTGTCAGCTTTACACAAGCTAGAGTCACCAGAGGAAGGAACCACATTGAGGAAACGCCTCCATGAAATCCAGTTGTAAAGCGTTTTCTCATTTAGTGATCAATGGGGGAAGGGCCCAGGTGGTGCCATCCCTGGGCTGGTCCTGGCTTCTATAAGAAAGCAGGCTGAGCAAGCCATAGGAAGCAAGCCAGTAAGCAGCCGCCCTCCATGGCCTCTGCCTCCAGGATCCTGCCCTGTCTGAGTTCCTGTCCTGACTTCCTTCAGTGATGAACAGTGGTGCTGAAGTGTAAGCCCAACTAGCCCCTTCCTCCCCACCTTGCTTTTTGCTCATGGTGTTTTGTTTCAGCAATAGAAACCCTAACTAAGACATATGCATATAGATGTTTAAAAATAGGTTCTTTGAATAAAAGAAAACACAGAAACTTTTCATCTGAGTCCCGCTGATTTTGTTTTTCATGATCTTCATTTCCAACCATGTACTGGCTAGTTTTCTGTCAACTTGACACAAGCTAAAGTCATCAGAGAGGAAGGAGCCTCAGCTGAGAAAATGCCTCCATGCGGTACAGACATAGGATATTTTCTTCCTTCCTTCCATCCTACCTCCCTCACTCTTTTCCTCTCTTCCTTATTCCCTTCCTTCCTTCTTCCCTCCCTCCCTCTCTCTCTCTCTTCCTTCCTTCTTTTTCTTTATTTTTAATTTTTTTTTTAAGACCGTGTCTCTTTGTGTAGTCCTAGCTGTCCTGGAGCTCACTCTAGACCAGGCTGGCCTTGAATTTAGAGCTAACCCTGCCTCTGCCTCTCGAGTGCTGGGATTAAAGGCATGCACAACCACTGCTGGGCTGTAAGGCATTTTCTTAATTAGTGATCAACAGGGGAGGGCCCAGTCCATGGTGGGTGGTGCTATCCCTGAGCTGATGGTCCTGGGTTCTTCTATAAGTAAGAAGGCTGAGCAAGCCATGAGGAGCAAGCCATGAGGAGCAAGCCATGAGGAGCAAGCCATGAGGAGCAAGCCATGAGGAGCAAGCCATGAGGAGCAAGCCAGTAAATAGCACCCCTCCATGGCCTCTGCATCAGCTTCCGCCTTGAGTACCTGTCCTGACTTCCTTTGATGATGAAGCTTAAGCCTAGTAGACCTTTTTCCTCCCCAGCAGTCTTTGGTCATGGTGTTTCATCCCAGCAATAGTCACCCTAACTAAGATAATTCATTTTCCCAAAAATGGCATCATTTCGTTCTTTATAGTTGAGCAGCTAGCGAGATGGCTCAGAAAGTAAAGGGGCTTGCTGCCAAGCCTGACGACCTGAGTTTGATCCCTGAGACCTACAAATTAGGAGAGAACCAACTTCTGCAAGCTGTCCTCTGACCTCCACATGTCAGTCAAGCTGAATGAAACCCTCCCTATATGAATGTATATTTAAATGATTTTTAAATTTTTATTTTACTACTTTATGTGCATGGGTGTTTGGGCTGCATTTATGTCTGTGTACCACGTGTGTGCCTGTGGAAGCCAGAAAAGGACATCAGATAGCCCGGAACTGGAAGGAAAGAGCTGCTGACCTCTGAGCCAATCCTCTAGCCCTGTGTTGTTCACCTAGTGTGAGCGTTCTGATAAGAATGCGATGGAAACTCGGTGCTCTGACTTTCAGTTCCCTGGTGGCCACTAAATAAGGATATTGAGAATATTTCGTGTGTTTTCTGGCTACTTATACTTCTCTTTTTTAAGAGTTGCCTTTTCAATTTATTTGCTTGGAACTTCTGTTTTCCTTATTGACGATTGGAAAAATCACTTTTCCCGGTTACGCAACTGATACAGATCAGGGGCAGGCATAGGAACTGTAGCTAACTTTGGGAAGGGGTGGGGGCTCAGTCTATTCCTAGGAAACTGAGCTCTGCCTTCAGCTGCATCGTCTTCTTTTGGTCTTTGATTTTATTTTTATATTTATTTATTGTATACATGTGCGTGCATGTGTGTGAGCACATGTATGCACAGGTGCACATTTGTGTGGAGGCTAGACAGCATTTGGTGTCTTCCTCCGTCACTCTCCACCCATGTGTGTATATGAGTGTGTGTTGCACTCCACTCATGTGTATGTGAGTGTGTGTGTGTTACACTCCACCCATGTGTGTATGTGAGTGAGTGTGTGTTGCATTCCACCCATGTGTGTATATGAGTGTGTGTTGCACTCCACCCATGTGTGTATGTGAGTGTGTGTGAGTATGTGTGTTGCACTCCACCCATGTGTTTATGTGTGTGAGTGTGTTGCACTCCACCCATGTGTGTATGTGAGTGTGTGTGAGTATGTGTGTTGCACTCCACCCATGTGTGTATGTGTGTGTGTGTTGCACTCCACCCATGTCTGTATGTGAGTGTGTGTGAGTGTGTTGCACTCCACCCATGTGTGTATGTGTGTGTGTACTCCACCCATGTGTGTATGTGAGTGTATGTGTGAGTGTGCGTTATATGCCGTGAGCGTGTGGGTGCATACACATGGGCATGAAGATGCAGAGGCCGGAGGAAGACATCAACGAGTTCCTCTCTTTTCTCCATCTTATTCCCTTGAGAAAGGGTCTCTCACTGAACCAAAGCTCACCCTTTCATCTGGCATAGCTGGCTGGCCCATCCGCTCCATGCTCAGCCTGCCTCGGCGCCAACAGAGGCTACAGGTACTCCCAACCACACTTGGTTTTTACGTGGCTGCTGGAATTTGTATGTGGAATCTAGTCTCAGGCCCCATTTTAGTCAGGGTTTCTTTTGGCGTCGTCAAGAGACACCATGGCCAGGGCAACTCTTATGAAGGAAAACATTTAATTAGGGCTGGTGTACAGTTCAGAGGTTTGGTCCATCTCAGCGTGGCGGAAAGCAAGGCAGCACACAGCAGATATGGTGCTGGAGAGGCGGCTGAGAGTTCTACCTCTGGGTCTACAGGCAGCATGGTCTGGCTTGAGCTTCTGAAACCTCAAAGCCCATCCCTAGGGACACATTTCTCCAGCAAGGCCACACCTCCTAGGAGTCCCACTCCCTGTGAACCTGTGGGGGCCACTTTCATTCAAACCACCGCAGGTCCTCATGTTTATACAGCAAACACTGTGACCATTGGGAGAGCCCGTGTTAATGGCAGAGCAATGTCTCGTCCCTCAGAGCAGCAAGGAGTAAGCCGGGCCACCAAGTGGAACATATTGAAATTGTATGTTCACAAAGGAATTAAACTAGCTAGGCTGAACCCTCATCCTGGCCTTTAGATACCGTGGTTTGTTTGTTTGTTTGTTTGTTTTTTTGGTAGATTCTGTAGATACTTTTTAAAATTAAAACTCTTTCTATATATATACATATATATACATACAGAGGCAGATGGATCTCTGAGTTTGAGGCCGGCCTGGTCTACAGAATGAGTTACAGGACAGCCAGGGCTACACAGAGAAACCCTGTCTTAAAAAAAAAAAACAAACAAAAAAACTGGTGGCACGGCTTGCTCCTTGCTGCTATGAGGGACAAGAAGTTACTATGCCTTTAACATCTGGGGAAGGGAAGAGAGTTTGGGCACCAACGAAGGAGAGCAACCCCAAGGTTTTGTGTGCGTGTATATGTATGTGTGTGTGTGTGTGCATATATATATATCAGCCCAGGCTGGTCTGGAACTCATGATCCTCCTGCCTCAGCCTCCTGAGTGCTTGCCTTATAGATGTGCACCACCATGCTCAGCTGTATGCCTTTCCCCTTTCCCTCCCCTCCCCTCCCCTCTCTTCCCTCCCATTTCCTTCCTTCCTCCCACCTTCCCTCCCTCCCTTCCTTCCTCCCTTTCTCCTCCCTCCCTCCTTCCTTCCTCCCTCCCTGACAAAGTCCCATGTAGCCCAGGCTGGCCTCAAATTCACTATGTAGCTAAGGATATTCTTGAACTTCTTTTTGGAGGGAGGAGGTTTGAGGGAAGGTCTCTCTATATAGCCCTAGCTGTCCTGGTACTCACTATGTAGACCAGGTTGGCCTCAAATTCAGAGATCCTCCTGCTGCTGCCTCCTGAATTCTGGGATTAAAGATTTAAGCCACCATGCCTGGCTAACCTTGAACTTTTGATCTTCTTGCCTGGGAACTAGGATTACAGACATGCATCATCATGCCTAGCTTTTGCAGTGCTGTGGTTGAAATCCAATGTGCTTTGTATGCTAGGTGAGCATCCCACCAACTGAGCTACATTCCCAGCCCCCCTTCATCCCCTTTATAAAAGCTGACAGGTTTACAAGTGCTGCCATCAGTTCATCCATTTCAGTTGAGTTTTTATTTGTTCAAAGTTCTGAAGGTGGGACCAGTCTGGAGTATCCCCAAGCTGCTTGGGAGTTACTACTGTTGACAGAGCTTTACCCAGACGGACAGACAGCCCCCAAGCTCTACCCCAAGACCAGGACCCCATCGAAGCCAGCTGCAAACAAGGTACACCGGCAGGTACTCTGGTTTTATGCACCTGGGCTCTGATGAAGCCTTCAAGCCACATGAGAGGAAAATGTAGAATGACTACTAACGCCATTCTTCTGAAACCTCATTCAGCACAGGAAACACCAGAACTCTGGCATGCTTGGAAACAGAACTCCCTCAGTTTCTCACAAGGAAAGAAAAAAAAATTCCCCAAAAGAAACGCTGAGAGTGGGAGGAATGAACTCAGGCCTCGCCCCAGCTGCTGTGCCAAGCCCAGAGCAGCTTGCCAAGGAGTCAGGACCGATGTCCAAGTTCATGGGCAGAGGAGAAGCAGCTAAACCTCCGTGCTGTTGCCACGGTGTCTCTGGATGGAAGACTTGGTGCCCAGGGCTTTGGCACGTGCAGAGGGCTGCTTTCTGTTGGCATCCAGGTTCTTTATGTGCCTTTGGACCCACGGCAACTTGGGGTCACCACAGAACTTATGCCCCTTCCTGGTGATGAAGCTGTGGGAAAGAAGAGCAAGGGATTATTAGTTTGAGGTCTGGCACGGTCCCTTTGTGAGGAAGTGAGTGTGGGGGACCAGGGGTCTCAGCTGCTCACCCTTGCTTGGTTCTAGGAAGTCGCTGGTGAGTTCTCTCTGTGTACCACTGGGGGACAGGAGGGCCATGGAGTATGGGATGCCATGCTCATTCTATGGCCTCCTTGTGAGACAGAGGAGGTACTGCTTTTGAATTATAATGCTGGATGTGATAGAAGATACAGTCTCTATCTAGAGCAGAGAAACTGAGCTGAGAAGACAGCTCAGCTGGTCAAAAGTCTGCCTTGCAACTGTGAGGATCCAAGTTCAAGTCTCAGAACCCACTTTAAAAAAATCTGGGCAAGTGGTATGTTCTTGTAATCCCGGCACTGGGGCAGCAGAGGCAGCTGGATCCCTGGGGCTTGCCAGGCAGCCAGCCTAGACTATGGGGTGAGCTCCAGGCTAGTGAGAAAGGCAGAGAGGCGGCTCAGAAGGTAAAAATGCCTGCTGCCAACCTGAGTTCTATCCCTAAGACCCACAGGGTAGACTGAGAGAACTGGCTTCCACGGGTTGTCCTCTGACCCCCACACATGTGCTGGGCAAGCATGCATGTGTGTGCACATGCACACCTGTGCATGCATATGCATGCACGCACGTATACACACACAAACTTAAAGTGTATTTAAAAAAAAAAACACAACTTATCTTGCCGGGCAGTGGTGGTGCACACCTTTAATCCCAGCACTCGGGAGGCAGAGGCAGGCGGATCTCTGTGAGTTCGAGACCAGCCTGGTCTACAGAGCTAGTTCCAGGACAGGCTCCAAAGCCACAGAGAAACCCTGTCTTGAAAAAAACCAAAAAAGAAAAAAACCAAAACAAACAAACAAACAAACAAACAAACGAAAAACCTTATCTTGAAGGAGGTACGTGGCATATTTGAGGATGACACCCAAGATTGGTCTCTGGCCTCCATAGGCATGTGTACACATGTACATGCACACACATATGTGTGTTTACACATATACCTATTTCTAAAGGCAAATGGCTACCAGTTCACACTATGCATGGAAACATGGCTACTGGGCATGCTATAACTGAGAGGGGACCCTGGGATGTCCCCTTCTATGCCTGCTCTCAGAACCAGTCTGATGCCAGCTGGAGAATATATTAACATGTCATTCCCACTGTGCACCATTGCTTGAGACACGAGCTCATGCTTATTACCCCAGGTTAAGAGGTGGCTCTGGCCTGGTGGTGGTGGCGCATGTCTTTAATCCCAGAGGCAGGGGGATCTCTGTGAGTCGAGGCCATCCTGGTCTATAGCGAGAGTTCCAGGACAGGCTCCAAACTACAGAGAAACCCTGTCTTGACCACCCCCCCCGCCAAAAAAGAGGTGGCTCTGAAGCTATTTGGAATCTAGAGGTCTCATTGGTCATGTGACCTTGAGCCTCAACTGCTTTCAGTAAAAGAAAAATTTATTTATTTATTTATTTATTTATTTGAGACAGGGTTTCACTGTAGTTTTAGAGTCTGTCCTGGAACTAGCTCTGTAGACCAGACTGGCCTTGAACTCACAGAGATCCGCCCGCCTCTGCCTCCCGAGTGCTGGGATTAAAAGCGTGCACCAGCACCGCCCAGCCTGAGAAAAGTCTTATGCTTTCTATAAGACTGTTTTTGTTTTTACCATTCTGGGGATGAAACCCAGGGCTTTGTGCATGCTAAGAAAGAATTCTAGGCAGGTGCTCTACCACTGAGCCACACCCTAGCCCCTCACTGGGGAATTCTTGCCAGGCTTTCTAGTATTGCCTCACAGAACTGTTAAGATTGGTTAGGATAATGCTTTATCATGTATTTCCTTCTATGCACAATGCCTTTGCCTGCCTTTTGGTAGATGTTCCAGCCTTCTGAATGCTGGAATTACTGGCATCTAGAATCATGTCCTGGTTGTTATGTGATGCTGGGTATTGAACACAGGGCTTCATGTGTTATAGACAAGCACTCCACCAACTAACCTACCCCCACCCCTACTTTCCTCCTAGTTTTCTGGGTGAGGAAGCTGAAATCCAGAGACGTCTAGAGCCTTCTTCAAAGATGCCCAATTCTGAGCTCCCTCAGAGACCCTGGAGGTGCCTGGGTTAGATACTCACATCACCCCTGCCTTGGGGCAGACGCTGCCATTGGCCAACTGGTAGCTAACCACTCGGTGTCCTGGAATTTTCTTGGAAACGAAGGACATGCAGCAAGAAGAGGGGATGGTCGCAGAGTCTAAAAGGAGGGAGGGAGATTTGTGTCAGCATGCAGTCTGTTATATGCTCTTTCTTAGCTGCAGACACAGAACAGGTTATACTCCAGGCCACTTAGTGCCTCCCCCAGTCCCAGGCTGCTCGGGTCCCTTACCCTCCTTTGTGCTAACACCCTTAGGAGCTTTTGCTACCAGCAGCCCCAAGCTGGGCCCAGAAGTCTCACCTGTAGGGAAGATGTAGCCCATGCAAGCTACCAGGAGAAGAAGGCTGGCGATGATGGTGGCGGAGCCTGCCATGTCCTGGAGATTAGAGGCCTCAGCTCAGAGGTCAAAGCTGGGGTGCAGGAAAGAGAGCCTTCGAGATCTGAGGACACCCCAACCTCCCTCCCCTGGCCTTTATATGGGCAGCTCAGGAGATACACACACTGAAGTCCCTCCCTCCCTCTCCCCCACAGGCTTCCTCGAAAATCATGAGCATTCTATGGTCTAAAAAAAAGGGAAGTTTTGTCAATTTCTTCTTTAGCTGAGTCAGGGATGTTTTGGGATTCTAGTAAGAAAGAGCTGGGGGAGGGCTGTCATCCTGCTTGGGCCAAGGCCGAGGGCAGATGTTTCAGATGGCTTGGTTCTGCTGCTTAGCATGTGGGATCCTGGGGAAGTTACTTGGTTCTCTGAGCCTCAGTTTTTGTAGATGCACAGTGGGGAGAGTTACCCCAGTCTGCCTGCCTTCTGTCCATCCATCCATCGATCTACCTGTCCATCCATCTGTCCATCTAAAGGAAACTTAGAGGGGCAAAAGCAGGCTTCCTGAGATGGTGGTTTGTTTCCAGAAGGCACCGGGAGTAGAAGTGGTGGGAAAACACAGGGGTGGGTATCTAAACAAGACCCATGGGGCGAGAGGAGGATCCTGAGACCCTATAAAATTCCCAAGCCAGCATCCACTTAAGGATTTTGAACCTTAGGGCCCCTCATATCTGAAGGGCTAAAGTGGTTACTTTTTTTCCCTCTGTGGTTTGGTCTTCTGTCTTTTCCCAGAAGTTCAATCTTTGTCCATGTGGGTAAACAAACTTGGCAATCCACTAGATAACTACCAGTACCCTCATTACACATCCATTGTCATCCATACATCTATTTATCCATCCACCCATCCATCCATCGATCCATCCATCCATCGATCCATCCATCCATCGATCCATCCATCCATCGATCCATCCATCCATCCATCCATCCATTCATCCACCTATCCACCCATGCATTCATTCATCTATTCATTTATTCATCCATCAAACTTTATTTTTTTTCAAGACAGGGTTTCTCTATCCATCAAACTTTTACTAAACATGCCTTGTGGTGAATGAGTCTACAGAGATAAATGCTTCCTTTCTACGGGGGTGGTCCTTGCAGGCAGCAAACAGGGAAGCAAACTGAACAAGGAGATGAGAATGACCTCATCAATCTGGATCAGACTTTGGGGGCTCTAATGCCAGGTGGTTCATTGTCAGCAAATTTAAAACCCAGTAGAGTTCGGGGAAAGGTTTCCAGGCAACAATCATTACAATTCCAGGGGCACAAGACATCTTCAGGTGTGACTATGTAGAGACTCTGTTACACAGTACATGACATGTGACTATGTGGAGACTCTGTTACACAGTACAAGTGACTGGGAGGGCAAGTTCTGTAGCTAAAAGTCCTAAAACCTAGTGGGGTCTCTGACCGATAGCACAGAGGTCAGCAGGCCATAAAGTACATGTGACGTCTCCCCTAAGGATGGGTAACGGTGGGTAATGGTCTAGAGAGGGAAGTCTGGGATGTTGGGTGAGGTCTGCCTTCACAGACAGCAGAAAGGTTAGCAGGTCGTTAACAAAACCCACTCCCAGCTTTCTGGATGGAATGCAGGTATTTGGTTTATAAAAACCAACTCCCTTGAGGAGACACCCCTGCGTGATGAACATTCCTGGTTCTCTTTGTGCTTCTCTATGAGTATAAGGACCTCTGTGCCCCCAAATCTACGCCCATCAAGTCCTCAGTCCTGTGCACAGGATTTTTTTTTTAGAAACACCCATCATGCACTTGGGGTACGTGTGTGTATGTGTGTTATGTGGTGTGGGGGGGAGCAGTGAGAGGCACCCACATGAGAGAAATCACAGAAACACCCATCATGCATTCAGGGGTTGTGTGAGTGTATTGTATGTAGGTACCCAGGGAGGCCACAAGGTGGCATCAGAACCCCTGGAACTAGAGTTCTAACTGGCCGAGGCGTCATCAAAGGCAGTGAAAACTGAACTCAAGTTCTCTGGAAGATCCCAAGCCCTTTTTACCTGCTGAGCCATTTCTCCAGCCTACGCTTTAAAAAGTTATTATTACATTTAGTTAGCAATTTAGTGTGTGTGTCTGTGTGTGGTCTTTACATGTTTATTTTCCTTCTTATTTTGGATAGGAGAAAAAGATTTTTTTGAGTTCCCTACAAGAGATAAGTGGGCAGGGCAGCAACTAGAGTGCCTACAATCTATTACGTTACCTTCTGTCTCTGTATGCCGAATGATGTATGTGTGCACGGTGTATGTACTGTTGGGAACAGGCACCGCACGCTGCCCTAAGTGTTGCCGTTCAGACTCTAGTTACCTGTAGGGTGAAACACAGTTCCGGTTCCCAAGCCCTAGGGGAACTGGGAACTTTCAGTAGCTGACCCACCTCCTCCCTAAACCATAGAAATAGTCATTGTGCTTCTTTAGGTCTCTAGAAACATTATGGCTGTTCCTAACAACAGAAAGAACAAATAAATCGGGTCGGTTGGACTGAAACGCTTGCCCCGAGTGTCGGTTGTTGTTCTGAAACGCTTGTACTGTGTGTCGGTTGTTGGACTGAAACGCTTGCACTGTGTGTCGGTTGGCATTTGGGAGCAGCTGCAACTGTAACTTGGCAACAACTGTTTGTGATTTTCGTGCTTAAATACCTTGCTGCAGCTGGCACTCGGGGTTGCGGTTCAGCTCCTGAGTCTGTTCTGCGGCCCTGATTGATCGGCCCCCTCCACTTTCCCCCTTCTTTTGTGCTGCCCTGGGTTAAATCTTGCCTTGTGGTAACCTCGTGTGTCTGCTTGGGTTGATTTGGAGCCTCGCACCATAACAGTACACGAACACGTGAGTGCAATCAGGTGCACGCACACAAGCGTGGAAGCCACAGAGGTCTTTCCCTTCTCTCCACATTTATATATGTAGATTTTATTTTTATTTTAAATTGTGTGTGTGTGTGTGTGTGTGTGTGTGTGTGCATGCAAGTGCAGATGCCACTAGAGACCTGAAGAGGTCGTCAAATCACCTGGAAGCAGGTTTATAGGCAGCTGTAAGCAGCCCAGCTTGGAGGCTGGGAACTGAACTAGCATCTTCTGTGAGAGCAGAAGGCGCACTTCCCCACTGAGCCATCTCTGCGGCCTCAGTCCGCCTCAGCTTCTGAAACAGGATTTCTCATAGACCCTGGAGGTCTCTGATTTGTCCAGACTGATTGGCCAGCGAACTTCAGGGATCCCCCCCCCACTTCCTCTGCTCCAGCACTGGGGTTACAAGCTCCTATTGCTAAAGCCCAACTTAAAAAAAAATAGATCGATCGATCGATTGATTTATGCATTTGTTGGGGGTAGGGAACCTGTGTGCTGTGTGACACACATGTGGAGGTCAGAGGATAATTTCGTGGGACCAGTTCTCTTTCTGCCTTTGCCTAGGTTGTGGGGATCTGAACTCAAGTCCTCAAGTTTGTACAGCAAATGCGTTAGCCACTGAGCCATCTCCCACCCCTCCCCACCCCCACTGTTGCATTTTCTAGCACCCACCCCAACCTTTGCTGCTTAGCAATTCTGCGGGGCAAACCCAAGCACGTGGCAGGAAGAGGAAGTGGAAAATCTGGGCTCTCTGGGGAGAGAAGTGCATGGGCAGGGATGCTCAGTGCCCAGTGTTGTAACCCGAGTGGGTTAGCAAAAGGTCATCAGTGGGAGGCCTTGAAGTGGTTGGTGCTCCCAGATTACTAACACCCTCTAGGGGGTTTTCCAAGGCCTTAAAATACCACCCACTCTGTCTTCATAGTCTGTCTAGGGGAGTGGGTGGGGTTCCCAAGCCTGGTTGTTGTTTTTGCCTATGTATGTGAGTGTCTGTGGTGTATACATACATGCACGTGTTTGTCCCAGTGTGTGTGTATGTGTGTGTACATGTCCATGTCGCATGTGTGACTATGGAGGCCAGAGGTTGACAGTAAGTGCCTTTCTCAATCACGCTCCACCTTTTATCTAGCGGCAGGGTTCCTCACTGTGCCCAGAACTCACTGACTTAGCATCTTGCCTCAGGGATCCCCTGTCTCCACTTCCCAAGTGCAGGTGTAGATGGGCCAGCACGTGGGTGCTGGAGATTTGAACTTGGGCCCTCAGGCTTGCACATGCATTCCTGGTTCCTACAACCGTAGTTTCCAGGAGGAAAATGGAAATCTTATGAAGGGAGATAGATAAGACTCTATCATTGGGTCCTGGCTAGCCAGCTAGTCCTGGCTCTCCAAACGGGAACCTGTATCCTTTCTCTTGAAGGGCTGGGATTGACTGGCAAAGGAGGAAGGTTGAAAGCAAGAGTTAAAAGTGGGACCTGGTGGGCGGCACAAGCCTGTCTTCCTAGCCTTGGGAAGCTGAAGTGGAGAGATGGAAAGTTCAAGGCTAGCCTGGGCTGTATGGATAGGTATTATAGTCCAGCCTGGGCTGTTCAATGAAAACTTGTCTCAAGAAATGTGAGAAGGTGGAATGGAGAGAAGGAAAGAGAAGGGGGGAAGGAGAGGGAGGAGAGAGAGGAGAGGGAGAGGAAACAAAGGGGGAGAAAGGGAAGAGAGCACAGAGAGAGGAGGAGGGGGCAGGAGAAGAGCTGAAATCCCCTGCGAGATGATTCCAGAGCTTGAGGCAGGGGGAGCTCAGAGTCTACCCTGCTTTTGGACAGGTAGAGGTGGTCTAGGAAGTGAAGGACAGATAGGAAGAGAAAGAAGCAACAGGCACGGGGAGAAGCTTCTAGAAAGGGGGTGGGCAGGAGGCAGATGACAAAGGAACCAGAAGAAGCATCTCAGAGCTGTAGGGACCCCCAGGGTCCATCCCCAGGTCCAGCTCAGAACCCCCACCCACACACTGCCTCTGCAGGCCTGGGTGTCCTCCCCTCAAGGTCCAGCCCAGGTCCAGCTTAGAACCCCTACCTGCACACTGACTCTGTAAGCATGAGTGTCTGTCTGTCTGCCCGTGTGTATCTCCCCCCCCCACTCCAGTCCTGGGTCCAGCTCAGAAGCCCCACCCCCACCCCACCTCTGTAGGCCTAGGTGTCTCCATTTTAAAAGTGGGGTACTGGCCAGATCTGACTCAGTGTAAAACACTACACTACACGAGTAACCAGAGAATAGATACTGCTTCGTTGTACTTAAAATATGCCTTATTTTGTCAGCTAAAACTGAAGCTTATTTTTAATTTAATTCTTAAATGTATTCCATTTGTTTTCTTTATGTTCATTTTTGTTTTGTTTTCTTCCCCCCCCCCAACATAATTCTTGAAATGTCAACTGTATTTTTGGAATTTTAAAAAATGCATTTATCATTGTGTGTGCGCGCGTGCTCCTGTACCATAAAGAATGTGTGGAGGTCAGAGAGCAATTTTGGGTTTACAAGTATGCCACCAGACTCTACTTACGATGACAGTGTATACATGTGATGCTAGACTTCCCTCAGGTGAGCTGTGAGTTGAGCACAGACCTGTCGTGCCAGCAGCCTGAAAGTCTAAGGCAAGAGAATTACAAGTTCAAGGCCAATATACTGCTTCATATGATTCAAGGCCAGCCTGGGCAACTGAGTGTGACCCTGTCTCAAATAAAATGAGGAAAGAGGGCTGAGGTCTATGTCAACCATAAAGCACCTGCCTAGAATTCCCCAGTGAGGGGCTGGGTGTGGCTCAGTGGTAGAGCCCCTGCCTAGAATCCCCAGTGAGGGGCTGGGGTGTGGCTCAGTGGTAGAGCCCCTGCCTAGAACCCCCCAGTGAGGGGCTGGGGTGTGGCTCAGTGGTAGAGCACCTGCCTAGAATCCCCCAGTGAGGGGTTGGGGTGTGGCTCAGTGGTAGAGCACCTGCCTAGAATCCCCAGTGAAAGATGGGCTTAGTGACAGACATGTACATGAACCTGTACTAAAGAAATGAAAAGAGAAATGAATTAGTTCAAAATATCTCAGGACATATTCCAGGAAGAAGGCTGTGATAATTTTTCTTAGCACTCAGACAAAACACCTAACCAAACGACTTGAGAAGAAAGGCTTTTGGTCATGGCTTCCAGGAATTTAAGTCTATCATGGCAAGGAAGGCACAGGAGCAGGAGAAGCCCAGTCTTTGTTGACAGGGGCACCACTAGAAAGCAAAGAGCCAGGCAGGGGCCTTCGGGAATCACCTTTAATGACCCATTGCCACCAGCTGGGGGCGGGGGATACCCCATGCCAGAGATTGCACAGCCTTCCAAATCAGAGCCACCAGCAAGGGACATGAGTCTGCGGGCCATTTCATATCACACCACAGCAGGGACACTGGCGCCGATGGCCGTAATGCCGCAGGAGCAGAATATGATATAATATGCAGTATATTGGTACATGCTCGCTCCCCCATTACAGACCCAAGCACATTTGCCTCAGTGTCCTTCAAGGCCCCATGTCTAGGGATCAGCTGCCCTCACCACCAACTCTGTGACAGGAGGAAAGAGAACAGAGAAACAGCCCAAGAATGAAAGCACTGTGGCCTTGGGGACAGTTGGAAGGTGACCCATTTCCAATAGAGGTCACTATTGTTCACCTCATGGTATAAAGGTCCCTGGAGTGGGAGAGAGAGAAGCTGGACGCTCAGCCCTGGAGAGAAAGCTTAATGGGGAACTGGGCCTCTGCCTCCCCAGTCCGTTTCTGAGAGATGGCTCAGTGGTTAAGAGCACTCATTGGCTGCTCTCCCAGAGGACCCGTGTTCAATCTCCAGCAGCCACATGGCAGTTCACAACTGTCCATAACTCCAGTTCCAGGGGATCCAATGCCCTCTTCCAGATTCTGTGGGCACTGGGTGTGCACATGTGGTGCAGAGACATATACGTAAGAAAACATCCATACACATAAAATAAAAACAAATTAATCTCTTTTTTTCCCTGGTTTTTCAAGACTGGGTTTTTCTGTGTGTAGCCCTGGCTGTCCTGGAACTCACTTTGTAGACCAGGCTGACCTCAAACTCAGAGAGATCCCCCTGCCTCTGCCTCCCAAGTGCTGGGATTAAAGGCATATATGTGCCACCGCTACCCAGCTAGAAATAAATCTTTTTAATTCCAAATTATTAATTTTGTGTAAATGTCTGTGTTCCTGTGTGTGTATGAATTCAGAAGGGAGCATTAGATCCCTTGAAGCTAGAGTTACAGGAGGTTATGAGCCACCATGTGGGTGATTAGATACAAACTCAGGTCCTCTGCAAGAATGGCACACACTCTTAATCGCTGAGCCACCTTTCCAGCTCCTGTTAATTGTTATTTTAGAGGAAGCCTTACTTGATGGGACAGTCCTCTCTGCCCTAGCTCTTGCTCAGAAACTCCAGCCTGCTGCTTCAATGGACTCCCCCGGTTGTTTTCTACTGGATGTTTGGAGCGCCTGCTTCGATAGTTTTTCTACTGGATGTTTGGAGCGCCTGCTTTGATAGTTTGTGTTCCCTTTTCCTCTTCCCTTATTATTTTATTTCTGCTGGCTGTAAATCGTCAGTAAACTCACTCATTCAAAGCTAAACATATGGCCGTCATAGACCATTCTCAGACCTTTTGGGGCACACAGGCAGAGGCTAGGGCTCTCAGTGTGGGGTGGGGCAGGGTTGGAGCAGAGGTCTGGTTGCCTAGGAAATGGACCAGCTCTTTAGAAGCTCATCTCTATTCATCACCATCATCGTCAATGGAAGGAAAGGAGGCTTGCAACAGTCAGGAAGGGTGGCGCTGGTGTTTGGAAAGATCTGTGAGTGTCTCTCACAAGTGGGACCCAGCCTTGATCCTGTGGCAACCACTCCCAGTTCTGAGTAGGTTAATGAGGTCAAGAGCTGTGACCTGGTGACGTGGCAGGCTCTGTGGGCTGGTGGGATGAGACGGTATTGGGGACAAGGTAGTTGGCTGAAGCAGCTGGAGGGAGGAAATGTCTATTTGAGCCCATGGCTTCAGGAGCTAACAGTCCATCATAGCAGGGACATCAGGTGGTAGGGAGGTCCTGCTGCCAACCCTGCTGATGTCCAGGGGGTCTAGACTTAGATGGGGACTAGAAAAAGCCCAGCTGCATTCCCTAGAGGGGATACACCTTGAAGAACACACAGGAGAAGGAGGAACAAAATCTGAGTTGCCCTGCTCAGGATTCCATTCCCACTCGCTGTGGTCAGAATCTGTGCCTGGTGATAACGGACTGCAACCTTTAAGCTCAAATGCAGCTGTGCTGAAAGGCAAGATCTCAGGCTAGGGGTGGCTTCAGGGATAAGAGTGCATGCAGGAACCTGTGAGTTCGGATCCCCAGTGCCCACACATAAAGTAGGGTACAGCTGGATGGTGGTGGCACACACCTTTAATTCCAGCACTTGGGAGGCAGAGGCAGGTGGATTTCTATGAGTTTGAGGCCAGCCTGGTCTACAGAGCGAGTTCTAGTACAGCTAGGGCTACACAGAGAAACCCTGTCTCGAAAGAACAAAACCAAAAATGAAAGAGGTGTGGCTGGGCATGCTCACGGGAACCCAGCTGAGGGTGGCAGGAAGGCAGGGGCAACCACCAGCCCTTGTTGGGCAGCCAGCCTAGGTGAAGAATGGTGAGCTTCAGATCTGGTGAGGGCACACGCACGCACACTCAGACATGCACACAAAGAGATGGGACCTTTATAAGGTCATTCAGTAGTCGTGAGAGCTTTGCGCTCACTAGCAGATGAGTGCTTTTATGGGAGAGGGCTGTGACGGAGGAGACAGCTCCGTGGGTAAAATGTTTGCCTTGCAAGCATGAAGACCCGAGTTCAATCCCAAGAACCCATGTTTAAGCAAACAAATAAAAAAGCCAGCTTGTTGGGCTTGGTAGTGAATGCCTTTAGTCCCAGCACTCCAGAAGCAGAGGTAGGCAGATCTCCGAGTTCAAGACCAGCCTAGTCTACATAGCAAATTCCAGGCCAGAGTGAGACCATGTCATTAAAAAAAAGGGGGGGCAAGTATAATAGTACACAGCTGTGACCCCAGGACCTCAGGACCAGGGAGGCAGAAGGACCCCTGGGCCTTGCTGGACAGCTAGCGGAGTCTTCATGGTGAGCTCCAGGTAATGAGAGACTTTATCTCAAAAATAAATGGAGACTATGATGGCACCTGAGACACGAAAGGACACTGAGGGAGTCCTCTGGCTTCTACCAACATGTGCACCTAAGTGTGCACAAGCCTACACACATGTATACACAGGGCTGGCCTCCACCAACATGTGCACCTACATGTGCACAAGCCTGCACACATGTATACACAGGGCTGGCCCCCACCAATATGTGCACCTAAGTATGTACAAGCCTACACACATGTATACACAGGGCTGGTCTCCACCAACATATGCACCTAAGTGTGTACAAGCCTACATACATGTATACACAGGGCTGGCCCCCACCAATATGTGCACCTAAGTGTGTACAAGCCTACACACATGTGTACACAGGGCTGGTCTCCACCAACATGTGCACCTAAGTGTGTACAAGCCTACACACATGTATACACAGGGCTGGCCTCCACCCACATGTGCACCTACATGTGCACAAGCCTGCACACATGTATACACAGGGCTGGCCCCCACCAATATGTGCACCTAGGTGTGCACAAGCCTGCACACATGTATACACAGGGTGAGTCTCTTTTCTCCCTCGTCCCTCCTTCTTTCCCTCTGCTCCCACCATATGATGATACAGCAAGAAGGCCCTCCTGAGACGCCTCTTGAACGGTTAAAAAATACTTTCCCTTCCTTTATCAAGCACACCATCTGAGCCAGGTGTGGTGACTCACCCTGTAATCTGGGCACTCAGGGCAAGAGAACTGCTGGGAGTTGGAGGTCAGCTTGGGCTGTATCACGAATCCCAGACCAACCCAGGCTACAGTCTGAGAATCTCTGAAAGGGCTAGAGAGATGGCTCAGTGGTCAAAAGAGTTCACTGCTCTTTCAGAGGACCTCAGTTCTATTCCAGTCCCTACATTGATTGGCCCACAACCATCTTTAGCTCCAGCTCCTGAGCTTCCGACTCTCTCTTATGGCCTCTGTGGGCACTGCACTCTTGAGCAAACACACACACACACACACACACACACGTACATACGTATGTATGTACAGAAAAAGAAAATTAAGAAACATTACCTAGTATGTGCCATTTAGTTGCAGCAACAAACACAAAACAGACTCAGACACCATTAGGGATCTGTTACAAATACCCAAGAAAAAATATTTAAAGAAAGAACAAAGGTTTCTGGGCACCATGGCGCATGGCTTTAACCCGAGCACTTGGGAGGCAGAGGCAGGTGGATCTCTGTGAGTTCGAGGTAAGCCTGGTCTACAGAGTGAATTCCAGGACAGCCAGACTACATAGTGAGACCCTGTATCAAACCAACCTCCCACCCCCCAAAAAAGAAGGGAAAAGCTCATTTCCCTCAAAGCTTCAGAGGTTCCTTCCAGAGTCCCGGGGCCCCAGAGCTATAGGTCTGAGGTGAAGCTAAACGTCATGGCTGTGGGAGTATGTGGGAGCATGTGGGAGCATGGAACAAGGCTACTTACTTCATGGTGGCCAGGGAGTTAAGGAACATAGGAAGGGGTGGAGCCAGATGCTCCTGAATGATGCCTCTGAGACCTACTTTCTCCAGTGAGCCCCATGTTCCACGGGTCACCACCCCCTATAGTCTACTTAAGCCTTTTTGGTTTTGTTTTTTTAAGGTTTTGTTTTATTTGAGACAGGGTCTCATTACATAACACTGACTGTCCTAGAATTCACTGTGTAGCAAGGTTGGCCTTGAACTCACAGAGAGACGCCTGCCTCTGCTTACCAAGTGCTGAGATTAAAGGCGTGCGACTTTACACCCAGCTTTGAGCTTTCTTTGAAATAGTTTTAGTTAGTTATTGTGTGTTGGAAGTTCATTGCACACATACCATCTTGTGCGTGTGGAGGTCAGAGGGTAGCTTGCAAGTGTCCATTCTCTCCTTCTGCCATGTCAGTCAGGGATATCAGCAAACGCCTTTACCTGCTGAGCCACCTTGCTGACCCCTGTACTCCACAACTGGTCCATTAATGGCTCTACAGCTGAGCTACCTCCCCCGTCTTCCATTTACATGAAATAACCCCAGTAATCCAGCAGTAGAAGACAGATCGTTAGAGGCTGTGGGTAGGTAAGCAGTTCGATGGGTGCTGGGTTTGTTTGCAACACGGCGAAGTTCTAGAGAATTAGATGGTTTGTTATGCGGCAGCGTGAGCGGGTTAATGCTACTGAGCCGGAGGCAAACCTACGTGGAATTTGATTTGGTTACTACAATGAAATGAAGATGGAAAATAACAAATTCTGTCAAGGAACCAGGAACTTCCGTTCATTGCCAGTTGGAATATAAATGTCATGACCACTATGGAAACGTTTAGCAGTTCCTCAAAGTTGAGTACAGAGTTATGGTATGACTCAACAATTTTACTCTACATACCTTAGCAAATAAAAAAACGATGTTCGCACGAGAACTTGCATGCAGCATTTCTCATGATTGCTAAAAATGGGATGGGGAAAACTGGGCAACATCTATGCAATGGAATCTTACTCAGCTGCGGAAAGGCATTAGGTGCTGATAGATGCCACAATGTGGGTGATGAGCCTTGAGGACATCACATGAAATGACAAGAGTCAGACATGAAAGCCACACCGTCCCATTTGTAAGATATGATTCTCTGGCTCTTGGCTAAGGGCAATTGAAGAAATAGAACAGAAAAATCCATAGGGATTAACCAAGACCTGGGAGATAGGGGAAGAGGGGACAGGGTCTCTTTTTAGGGGTGATAAAGTGTTCTGGAATTAGACTATGGTTATATGTTCACCATTTGTAACTGTTCCACTCAATATACCCTATTTTACCTTTGCAGATGTTTTCTTATATTTTATTTATTTATTTTGTGTGTGCAGGGGTGCAGGGGATATCCATGCCATGTCACAGCTGTGGATGTCAGAGGACAACTTGCAAAAGTCAATTATCTCTGTTTTTTTGTTTGTTTGAGACAGGGTATAACTATGTAACCCTGGCTGTCCTGGAACTCACTCTGTAGACCAGGCTGGCCTTGAACTCACTGAGATCCACCTGCCTCTGACTCCCAAGGGCTGGAATTGAAGGTGTACAACACTACACCTCTTCTCATCTCTTTGTAGTTACAGGAACTGGATCCAGGGCTTCCTTCCTGATAGGCAAATGCTCTATTGCTGAGCCACAACCTAGCCCCTCACTGGGGGATTCTAGGCAGGTGCTCTACCACTGAGCCACACCCCAGCCCCTCACTGGGGGATTCTAGGCAGGTGCTCTACCACTGGGCCACACCCCAGCCCCTCACTGGGGGATTCTACACAGATGCTTCTCAATTCTCTCCTTCTACCTTGTGGGGCTGGAGGACTTAACTCTGGTTCCCAGTCTTGGTGGCAAGTGCCTTTACCTGCCGAGCATTTTGCTAGCCTCAAACTACCCTTTTAGAAGATCTTTCTGTTGGTGGCAAGGGTGCTGGGGATTGAACCTAGGGCACTTCTCCATCACCAAGCTATACCTACACCTTTCAACTTATATTGTAAAAGGGATAAAATGGTGAATTCTATTTTTGTGGATTTATTTCAATTAGAAAAAGAAATAGAATCTGGGTGGTGGTGGCACAGGCCTTTCATCTCAGCACTTGGGAGGTAGAGGCAGGTGGATCTCTGTGAGTTTGAGGTCAGCCTGTTCTACAGAGCAAGTCCCAGGACTGGTCCCAAAGCTACAGAGAAAACCTGTCTTGGAAAACAAAAACAAAAACAAAATACATAAAGAAAAGAAGACGAAAAAGATAGGATGCTGAGATGCTTTTCAAAAATATTTATGTAAATAGCCGGGCCTTAAAGGCTTTATTCAGGCCACACCCAAAGCCGAAGAGATGGTCTGTCCCCCCAGGTGACCCAGTTTTGAACCAGTGGTCTGGTTTATCAGTTGGAACCTGGCATAGTATAGGAAGGTGGGGAGCAAGAGGATTTCCCCTTAGGCTCCCCAAAGCACAAGTTGGGCCCCTGGCAGAGGAGGAAGCTTCTAGCAGAAGACACAGTGGCAGAGTCCTCAGGAAGCCAACTTCAGTCATCACCATCTCTCTTGTCTGGTTCCCTCTCCTGTCCCTTCCTTGTTTTCTGAGATGGAGATTCTATATGCAGTCCAGCTTACGATCCTTCTGCCTCAGCCTCCTGATTGCTGAGACCACAGTGTATACATGTCCTGCCTGTCCCTCAATCTTTCAAGTCCCTTGTGGTCTTCCTTAGGCTGCAGGGCCCTCTTATTCTCTCTGGCAAATCTTTATCAAACACCACTCTATGAAAGAAAATGAGGGCTAGGGGTGTGGCTCAGTGGTAGAGCCCCTGCCTAGAATCCCCCAGTGAGGGGGTGGGGTGTGGCTCAGTGGTAGAAACCTGCCTAGAATCCCCCAGTGAGGGTCTGGGGTGTGGCTCAGTGGCAGAGCACCTGCCTAGAATCCCTCAGTGAGGGGCTGGGGTGTGGCTCAGTGGTAGAGTACCTGCCTAGAATCCCCGAGTGAGGAGCTGGGGTGTGGCTCAGTGGTAGAGCACTGGCCTAGAATCCCCCAGTGAGGGGCTGGGGTGTGGCTCAGTGGTAGAGCACCTGCCTAGAGTCCTCATGAGATGCAAGAAGGTTATGAATTCTAGGCCCAAAAATAGGTTACATAAAGTTCCAAGCCATTTTGGATCTTGACTCAAAAAATAAAGCAAAAGAGAAAATAGCCAATCCAGCCCTCAGGTGGGGAAATAGAGTCTGGGATATCTTTATATGCTAGACCAATAGAGGGACCACACAAGAGGTAAGAGCCAGCTCATTGGAGTATACGCTGGCCAAATCCAGAACAATGTGGCCAGCAATAGGTCAGTGATGCCCTGAATAAACATAAGGATTCCTAGATGTGCGGATGGATGAAGGAATGGACAGATGGGTTGATGGTGGAATTCTGTGTTTTCTCTACCCGTACACGAAATGTTGGATTGCTGATAGCCAGAACTTTGGCATGTAACTTATTTAGAAGGCACAGTCTTTCCAGATCAGCAAGTTAAAATATGTTCATTTGGATGGGCCCCAAGCAGTATGATTAGGGCTCTTCTCATTTTCTTTTTAGTTTGTGGCCCTGGCTGTCCTGGAACTCCCTCTGTAGACCAGGCTGGCCTTGAACTCACAGAATCCAACAGCCTCTGCCCTCCCATCCCCCACCCCTTTAACTCCCCCACCCCCGGGCGCTGGGATTAAAGGCACCTGCCATCACTGCAATGATTAGTGCTGTGCTGTTTTCTCCTTGGTTTGTTTGGGATTTGTTTGTTTATTTGTTTGCTTGTTTGTTTGTTTAAGGCAGAATCTCAATACATAACACAGACTGATCTCAAATTCAGGATTCTCTTGCCCTCAGAATCCCAAGTGCTGGGATCATAGGCATGGACCACTGTGCCCAGGAATGTTAGTCTTCCACTCACCCCTTCTCATCTCTTTGTAGTTAGAGAAATAGGATCCAGGGCTTCCTTCCTGATAGGCAAATGCTCTATTGCTGATCCACACCCCAGCCCCTCACTGGGGGATTCTAGGCCAGTGCTCTACCACTGAGCCACACCCCAGCCCCTCACTGGGGGATTCTAGGCAGGGGCTCTACCACTGAGCCACACCCCAGCCCCTCACTGGGGATTCTAGGCAGGGGCTCTACCACTGGGCCACACCCCAGCCCCTCACTGGGGGATTCTAGGCAGGGGCTCTACCACTGAGCCACACCCAGCCCCTCACTAAGGATTCTAGGCAGGGGCTCTACCACTGGGCCACACCCCAGCCCCTTACTGGGGGATTCTAGCAAGCACTTCTCTGCTGAGCTACACTAGCCAGCTCAATCAATGGTTTTCTTATAGAAAAAGGAAACATGAACACATAGACAGATTCAGACAGAGAAGAATGATATGAAGGCAGACGCAAAAGCAAAGGCCATTCATGCAGGAGCTGACTAGCCTGGAATAGGGCCCTTTGCTCAGCCCTTGGAAGAAACCATCTCTCCCATGCCTCAGTCTCATCCTAGCCCCCAAGACTGCTGAAGCCACTGAGTCAATAGTGCTATGTAGTGGCAGCAGTCTGGTAAATGGGCTCAGTACCATCCACAGATGACACAGGAGGAACGAGCTAGGAGATCTTCAACACCTGCTCTAATCAGTAAAGACAATATTTACGAGTGTGACACAGTGAATCTGCAGGGCAGGATGAGACCTGCAATCCCACCCTTGGTAGGCTGAGGCAGGAGTGTTGTGGATTCTAGATCAGGCTCCGCTGCAGAGGAAAACATGGTTTCAATGACAAATAAATTAAACAAGCCCATGGTCTCAGCACTTGGGGCGGAGCGGGGGGAGGATGTTTGAGGATGGAGGTTTTCCATAAGTTTGACAAGAACCTGGACTACAGAGTGACACCCTGTCTTGAAAAAGCCAACCCAGGGACTGGGAGTATAGCTGAGTTGGTAGAGGCCCGGGGTTCTTCCCCTAGCACTGTATAAACTGGCTGTGGCAGCCCCACACTGAATAGGGGGTGTGCGTGTCCCCTCGCACCCCATTTCAGACCTATGCATGTGTCTGAGGGTGGCTGTTCCTCTAATTCTGAGACAGGGAGGAAAGAGCAGTCCAAGAGCCCAAGAGTGAAACATTATGTCCTCAAGACCGGCTAGAAGGTGAGCTGTTTCCAAAAGATATTTCTACTGCCTCGCCTCTACAACAGTTTCCTGCGCTGGGACAGAGAAACTGGAGTTCACCTGTGGGAAGAAAGCTCAGTGGGGCACTCTGGCTGACTGCCTTCACTTCCCCATTGTTTTCTGCTGGATGTTTTGAGTACTGGATTTGATGATAGTTTTTATCCATCCGCCTGTCTACTTACCTTCTATCATCTATCTGTCTATCTATCTATCTATCTATCTATCTATCTATCTATCTATCTATCTATCATTTATCTATTTAGCTATCTATTATTTATCTATCTAGCTGTCCTCCATTTATCCATCTATCTATCTTCAATGTCTACCATCTATCTATCATCATCTATCTTTTATCTATTTATCTAGCTGTCTATCTTTTAGCTAGTTATCTGTCTTCAATGTCTTCCATCTATCTATCTCTCTATCTATCTATATAGCTCTTGCTATTTATTCTTCAACTTTGGCTTGCTATAAACTTAACAAGCTCACTCATTCAAAACCACCTATTTAACTACTGTAGATCATTCTCTGGATGGTACAAAACAGTCACCCACAAAGTTCATGCTTGAAAATGACTAAAATGGGCCGGGCAGTGGTGGTCCACACCTTTAGTCCCAGCACTCTGGAGGCAGAGGCAGGCGGACTCATCTCTGTGAGTTTGAAGTCAGTCAGCCTAGTCTAGAGTGTGAGTTCGAGGACAGCCAGGGCTACACAGAAAAACCCTGTCTCAAAAACCAGAAAAAAAAATGACCAAAATATTTTAAGTTACCAAAAACATAATAGCAGAAAGTTTTAATAATGCTGGCCAGGTGGTGGTGGCGCACGCTTTTAATCCCAGCACTCGGGAGGCAGAGGCAGGCGGGTGTCTGTGAGTTCGAGGCCAGCCTGGTCTACAAGAGCTAGTTCCAGGACAGGCTCCAAAGCCACAGAGAAACCCTGTCTTGAAAAAAAAAAAGAAAGAAAGAAAGAAAGTTTTAATAATGTATAAAGTAAGATTATCCTTTTGTATTGGGCTTGATTCATAGCTATCCTGGGAGATATGTGGCCCATGACCACAGGCAGGCTACACCTGTGATCAAACACAATGATAAAACTTAATCAAACTAATCATTCACTAACCAGCTGTGGTATCAGCACTGTCATCCTTCAGTGGGTGGGTGTTCCTCTAGGTCAAGGGTTCTCAACCTGTGGATCACAACCCCTTCAGGGGTCAAATGAGGGGTCACTGAACATTGGAAAACACAGATATTTACATTACAATTCATAACAGTAACAAAGTGACAGTTACAAAGTAGCAAGGAAGACAATTTTCTGGCGGGGTCCTCTAACATGAGGGTGGCAGCATTAGGAAAGTTGAGAACCACTGCTCTGGGCCCTGCCTGGTTCCTCTGAACTTTTCAATGGCATTTAGAGCCTTGAATACGCAGACACTCTACCAGTGAGCCGTGCTTCTGACCCCTTACTGGGGGATTCTAGGCAAAAGCTCTTCCAGTGATCTACAGCTATAATTATCCTCTGAACTTTTCTCTGGTCCTTGTATTATCCCTATTTCACCAGGGAGAAAAACTAAGACAGAGATTTTGATGACGAACCCAAAAGTGCCCTAAGGTGGAATAGGGCAGGCTGACCCCACGTCTTTCCAGGGGGGACCGCTTGTCCTCATCATCTGCTGGGCAGATGCCCTCTGTTGAGTGATGCCCATTCCATATCATACTTTCTTTTCCCATCTGTCCCTTCCTTTTCAAAATAAAGATATATTTATTTTATATGTATGGGAGTCTTCCCTATATTCTCTCCATGTACCACGTGCCTGTGGAGATCCCTTCTGGTCTACAGTCCCAAACATCTGGAGTTACTGAGGACTGTGAGACACTAGGTGGGAGCTGGGACTCGAACTCGGGGCCTCTGGAAGAGCAGCCAATGTTCTAACTTCTAAGCCATCACTCCAGGTTCTGGCCCTTCCTTTTGACCCTCACTGTTACCATCTTCACCCACTATCCTCAGGACCCTTTTGGTTCCTGTCATACCCTTGCCTCCCAAAGTAAGCAGGACATTTGGGGTTTGAAGTAAGGGGAAGTCACAGGTGCTAGGTAGGAACTTGCACAAGATTGAAGTAGGAAGCATAGAAGATTCAGGAGAACAGATTGGTGGTGTCACAACAGTTTGTGGCATCCTCTTTCTTTGCTATCAGTCAGTCAGTCCGACACACACACAAACACACACACACACACACACACACACACACACACACACACACACACACCACACACGCTCCAAGGGTACTGGGCACAAGGGAGTCCTGAGAACCACTTACCTGGAGGTGACCCTGTGATGGTTCAAACACCAAGCTGAGAAGTGGTCTTCCCCTTGACTTACTCAGATCCAAAGGTTCAGGAGAAGGGGAGGGGCCTCTTCAGGAGGGTGCAGAGGGGAAGGCTGAGGATTTCACCTCACTTGGCTTTGCAAAATGGGGAGTTCGCAAGGACTTTCAAGATGTTGACTGGCCCACGATAAACAGAGTTAGATGGAAATGACTGGTTGGGGTGAGAGCTACTCTCATCAGGGGGTGCACATTGAGCCACTCTAGAGATGAACTTCTACCCCACATACCCAAGCCCAATCCAGGAAGGGGTGTGGCCCACGACAGAGGCAGGGAGGGGGCACAGGCGGCCTCTATGGATTGTCTTGCCCTTTGGTCTCTCTATGGGAGGATTGTCAAAGACTTGCCTTGAACATGAACAAGAAACTGAGATTAGCAAACTTAGTGATCTCTCTAACCAGCTAGCCCAGCTGGGGTGTTCAAAGCAACAGCTGCAGCTCCAAGGGACCCTTTAGTCCATTTCAATATCATGATTCCATCTCTCCTTGGAGGTTCCAGCAGGACAGAAGAGCTATGGAGAGGTTCCGCTCAAAGAAAAAGAAGGAAGACAGCTGGGGAAAGCAAAGTCACCTAAAGACAGAAGGAGCAACCTTGAATGATGGAGGGGACCAACGTCAGGAAATGTGCAGCCATTGTGTTAAGTGCATGTACCCACGTGTGAGTGCGCATGTACTTGTATACATGGGAGTGCATATGTATTTCAGGGTGCACATGGAAATCAAAGCCAACTTCGGATGTCATGCCTCAGAAGCCGCGCACCCAGTTTTAAATTTTACATTTATTTACTTTTCTGTGTGTGCACACACTCACAGGAGCATTCAGAAATTCAAGCATGCACATGTGTATATGCAGTCTCTCTCAAATGCATGCAGAGTGCCTCTGAGGAGGTCAGAGGCCATCTTGCCTGAGGCAGCTTTCTCCTTTTACCATGTGGGTCCCAGTGATAGAACTTGGGTCATCAGGGCTTTAGCTGCAAGGACCTTTGCTGAGCCCCATCTTGTTTTTTGAGATACGGTCTCTCCGTGGGTGTGGGACTTACTAAGTCAGCTAGACTGGTTGATCAGTTAGCCCCAGGGTTTCACCTGTACCCTCTCTCCAGGGCTGGGATTATAACTGTATACACAGTGGCATACTGTGCCAGGCTTTTCTACATGGATTCTGGGACCCAACTCAAGTTCTAACCCTTGAATGACAAGGGCTTTACAAAGTGAGCCATCTCCCCGGCACCTCAAAACACTCTTTGTAGACAATTCAAGTCTCAGAGGATGGAATCCCAGCTATCTCATGAGGACCCGTTTCTTCACTTCCCCTCCCTTCCTCCCATATTCCCTCTCTCTTTCCACTCCTTGCTTTTTAAATTACATTTATTTATGTATGTGTGTTTGCACACATACATTCTCACGTACACATTCCCTGGCATGCACATGGAGACTGGAGAGCAACTTGAAGAAGGAATCAGTTTTCTTCTCCTACCTCGTCTGTTTTGGATCCTGAGGATAAACAAGCCGCCAGGCTTGGCAGCAGGTGCTTTCACCTGCTGAGCCCTTGCTCACACCCTTTAATTATTTGTTTATTTGTCTCTACAGTCCCTATCTTTCCAGTAACTCACGCGACTCCTTATCTTCCAGTTCTGAAGCAGTCCAGCGGGCAACATCTGACCACAGCAGTATCTGTCAACGTGCCTGACCATAAAATCTCAGCACTCACTGATCCAAAGGACACTCACTAAATTGCCATCTTCTTCCTTGTAGTATTTCAGGCCAGCTGGCTGACCTTTCTTTCTCGTGATTTTTTTTTTTTTTTCTGAGACAGGGTTTCTCTGTGTAGCCCTGGCTGTCGTGGAACTGACTCTGTAGACTGGGCTGGTCTTGAACTCAGAGATCCTCCTGCCTCTGCCTCTCAAGTGCTGGAATTAAAGACTACAGGCATATGCCACTGCACCAGGCCACTTCTCCCCTCTCTTAGGATGAAGTCTCAATACAAGATAAGAGGGTGGGCTTCTCTCGAATGCTATAGTCAAAGTGTGGCCATTTTCCAGTTGCTTACAAGCAAAGACGATGTCTTGCTCTTAGGAGGAATTTCTCCTTCACCCTGGATCTCTGCCGTTACATTTTCTATAAGGTCTAAAGGCTCAACCTTGAGCTGTTCCTCCCCATAAGTGAGGATGGAAAAGCTTTCCTTCTCTTTTTTGTTTCCTTTCTTCTTCCTTCCCCTTTTCTCTCTTCCCCTCCTTACCCTTCCCTTCCTCCCGCCTCTATCTCCTATACAGGGTCTTACCACGTAACTCAGTGTGGCCTGGAACTCACCCCCCTCCCACCTCAGCCTCCTAAATTCTGGGATCGCAAGTTCATAGCACCAATACTGGTCCTGAAACACCCGTTTCAGACACGATACCTAAGACCTTCGTGTCCACTGAACAAACAAACACATAAATAAGTAATAGCATCCTAGCATGGTGAAGTCTCTGCGGCAAGGGCAAGCAGGGCCGCTTCGGACCCTGGCTCTGCCAACTGTGGTGTTATCATCATTATCTGGAAAGTGAAGATGAAACTCTTCTTCCCTGTGCGGTGTCTAGAGGGGCAAAGAGTGAACTGCTATTTATTGAGTTCCTGGCTCCGTGCCTGGATGCAGTAAACATTAATGAGGGTACCATGTACCTCCAAGTACAAAGGACTCTTTGGAAGAGGGGACAGATCCAACCAAAAAGCTTCAGAAAGGGACAAAGAAGGTGACCAGGGCACTCCAAGACAAGCATGGCAGAAAAACCTGGAGGACGGAGCTTTTAGAAGGTGAGAGAAGAAATGGGTCTGGGAGATTAGGGGCAGAAAGTGTAGGTGTTTGTTGCCAAGGGTCCCATGCTGTCTGCCCCAGACGCAACTGAAATATCACAGGCTGAAGTCTACATCTGAGTACCGTAATCCCAGCATAGGAAGGCATAAATGAGAGGGGAGGAGTTCAAGGTCATCTATCTGCACACTGAGTTCCAGGCCATCCTGGGATATGTGAGACCCTGTCTCAAAAAAAAAAAAAGTAGTATTACACCACAATTCTTGACAAATGCCTGGGTAGGTCTTGATGGACAGACGGACGAGATGGGCTGGGGTGTGATGATAAATGGTTTCCATCTGGCTCGATAGAGGGACCGCTCATGGTAGTAATGCTTGCCCGTTCCCGTGGTGAAGATATTTCCACTGTGATCCCAAGTTACAGATTCGAGGACCCTGAAGAGGATTTGGAAAGAGATGCTCACAGTGAGCATGAAGACGTCCTCAAGCCTGAACTTCTAATCTTCCCGTTTCCACTTCCTAAGTGTGGGGTCCCAGGTATGCACCATCATACCTGGTCCCTGAGGTCCTGGACCAGGCTTTTATCTTTCCTATGCTAGAAGAAGCTAAGGCTGGGATAGCTCTGCAGAAGCCTTTGCTGAGCCTGAAGTAAAGCAGGCTGGGAGTATGCGGAGGAGGAGGCTGCTCACATCACTGTGAACAGGAAAAAGAGTAGGGCGGTATAGGACTCTGAATGAGAAATGTCCCTCATAGCCTCATGTATTTGAACACTTGATCTCCTGTAGGTGGCGCTGTTGAGAAGGTTATGGGCCAGGCAGTGGCGGCACACCCCTTTAATCTCAGCACTCGGGAGGCAGAGGCAGAAGGATCTCTGTGAGTTTGAGGCCAGCCTGGTCTACAGAGCTAGTTCCAGGACAGGCTCCAAAGCTACAGAGAAACCCTGTCACCCTGTCTCGAAAAAAAACCCAAAAACAAAAGAGAAGGATATAGAATCTTTAGGAGCTGAAACCTTGCTGGAGGAACTCAGTCACTGGGGAGTGGGAGGGCTTTGAGGGATTATAGCTTCACCCCACTTCCAGTCCTACCTCTCAGCTTCTTCCTAAGCATGAATGACCATGTGATCAGCCAGCTTCCTGCCTCTGCCACCCTGCTTTTTTCGCCTGTTGCCTTCCCGCCCTGGTGGACACTATCCCTCTGGAGCCATAAGCCCAAACAAACCCTTTCTTTCCTAAGTGGCTTTTTAGTTGTGGAATTTTATCACAGCCACAGAAAAGTAGGCAATACAGACAGTAATAGGGAGTGGCCAAGGCAAGATGCACACACACACAATAACACAGCTCTAGTGACAGACTCTCTTGGTCCAAGCCCCATCTTGCACAATTCAGCTCCCCTCAGTACTCTAATCATGATCCTTTCCATGGACCAATTCCTTCATGAGGACCAAATCATCATGATCCAATTGCTTCCTAAAATCCCTGCTTATAAACACTGGATTATGTCCATTAACCTCTGATACCTGAACTTTTTGAAGGGGCATGTTATATCCAAACCTAACAGAATTCTAGATTACCTTTTCTTTCTTTTTCTCTCCTCTTTTCCTTCTCGCCTCTCCTCCTCCCCTTCCCTCCTCCCCTTCCTTCTTCCTCTTCCCTCCTCCCCTCCCCTCCTCTCCCTTTCTCCCCTTCCCTCCTCTTCCCTCTTCACCTCCCCTTTCTCCCTTCCTCTCCTTTTCCCTCCCCTCCTCCCCTTCCTTCCTTTCCTCCTCTCCCCTTCTCTCCTCTCCTTCCTCTACCCTCCTCTCCTCTCCTCTTCTCTACCTTCCTCTGGCTTTCTCTTTAGAGACGGAGTCACACCATGCTGCCCTAGCTGGCCTCAAACTTCACCTGAGTTTTACCTGCCTCTGCCTCCTGAGTGCTAGGATTAAAAGCTTGTCCCGAGCCCGGCAAGAATCCAACATTTTTACTGGGGCCAGACAAGTAGCCACACCTGGGCCTAGCCCTCACTGAAATTCCAAAGTCCCAGAAGGAATTCTGGGAGTTCCTTGACCCTGTGAGTTTTGGGATTGTGCAGACAGGTGTCTGTCCTCAGAGGTAAAGCCTCAGTGTCCTCAGGCAGGGTTTCATAAGCACAGCTCTTTGTACAAATGCACAAGGGACAGCTGGCTGTGGCCCCTTATCAGTAAGTTGTTGGTCTACAAGACTGTGTGGCTGCCAGGTTCCTTGAGGCCAACCAAAGGCCAGCTCTGCAAGCTGATCTTTCTAGGAATGCATCTTAGGTTTGCCCTGTTAACCTTTTTCTACACTTGGCAAATATGACCATTAAAAAGGTCCAGAGGATAAGAGCCAGAGGCAGTAAATGGCTCTTCTGGATTGAGGTAGTTAGAATGGCTATGGCCCCCAAGGACTCATGGGAGTAGCATTATTAGGAGGTGTGGTATTGTTGGAGTAGGCATGGCCTTGTTGGAGGAAATGTGTCACTGTGGAGGCGGGCTTTGAGGTCTCATATATGCTCAAGCCATGCCTGGTGCAACAATTCCTTTCCTGTTGCTTGCAGATCAGGGTGTAGAACTCTCAGCTCCTTCTCCAGCACCATGTCTGCCTGCATGCTGCATTCCCAATGGGCCAGGTCCACTCATTCACCTCAAACAACCTGAGGGTTGAATGGTGGCAAGTGTAGGAAACTTCAGGGGTTTTATGGAGAAGGGATAAAATCAAGAGGCAAGAAACAAGCAGTCACACTGTCTTTTTACCTTTGGTATGTTTTGTGCAAGTACAGTCACACATGTGGAGGTCAAGGGGTCACCTGGGGTTTCGTTCCTCACCTTCTACCTTGTTTGAGGCAAGGTCTTCTGTTGCTTTTTGGTGTGCACTAGCTGGCCTGGCAGTTTCCAAGGATTCTTCTGTCTGTCTCCCACCTTACCACAGGAGGTCGAGGGTCACAGTCATAGGCTACACAGACTCAGGGGACCCAAACACAGGCTCTTACACTGATAACCATTTCACCACCACGTCACCATCTTCCCAGCCCTAGCAGTCTTGGTCAACACATGGTCTGATTTATCCTGCATGTGTGTGCAAATGTTTCGTTGGGTGGAGGTGAGGATGTGTTCAGGTGTGTGTGTGCACGTGTGTATGTGAGCATGTAGCAGCTAGAGAAAAACACAGGTGTCATATCTAGGTCGATTCATCTTTTCTTTCTTTTCCTTTTATTTTATTTTATTTTGTTTATCTGAGACAAGGTCCTTTACTAACCTGGAACTCAGCAATTAGCCTAAGCTGGCTGACAGGGGATTTCCCTGTCTCTGCCTATCAGCTCTAAAATTACAAGTGCCTGCCCAGATTTTGCTGTGTGTGTGTGTGTGTTTTTTGACACAGGGTCACACTATGTATCACTAGGCTGTCCTGGAACTTGCCCTGTAGACCAGGCTGTCCTCAAACACAGAGACCCGACTGCCTCTGCCCCCCGAGTGCTGGGATTGAAGGCGTGCACCACCATACCCTGCTCATACCCAGCTCTTTCATATCAGTTCCGGGTGGGGGGAATCAAACTCAGCGTCTCATGCTTGCAAGGCAGGCTCTTTACTGACTGAGCCATTTTCCCAGTCCTGGCTGATCACCTTCTCAAGTCTAGCCTTGACAGTGTGAGGAGATGACCTCTGTGGGCTTCGGGTTCCTAGAATATTAACGATCAACTGGTTGGAGAGGAGAGATGACCAGGGAAGGGGAGATGTTACCAGAACAAAATGGGGTGATTTGGGAGCAATGCCAGGGTCCACATTTGTTTGGGGGCCATGGTAGGAGCCTTCTAGACACTACACTGATGGTCCCAAACATAATTTTGCAAAAACTAATGATTGACAGTCTTGACTGTGTTGTCTCTGTGAAGTCAGACGAGTGTCTCAATACCTCTCATCTTCATTCCTTCAGCCTAGAAAGGGAAGGAGAGAGATTGGACAAACTTTTGGTTAACCAGCCTATATCACCAGGGTTTTGCTTCTTGTTTTTTAGGGGAACAGAGAGGCTAAAACAACCTCTTGTAGCCCACTCAGTCTAGTCCCAAATTTCCTCCGTAGCCAAGGATGACCTTGAACTCCTGCCTTCAGCTCCCAACTGTGGGATCACAGTACATACCACCCCATCTGGTTTATGTGGGGATGGGGGTGGAACCCAGGGCTTTGTGCTTGCTAAGTGAGCCCTGCACACACTGACCTCCAGCCCTGGTCCCGCGAATGACTGGCTTTAGGTGAATGCTGCTCAAACACATGGCATGTGTCTATGCAACGTCAAATTGAAACCTGATCCAAAGTGTAACATAGTTCAAGAGAGGGTACAGACAGGGAGCTAAGGGTTTGAAAGTCCCACCCTGTGCTTCGGTTTCATCGGGCATCTGAAGATCCAAGTGAAGAATCTACTTTCAGTAGAAGTATCTTCTAAATCCCTGTTACGGGAAGAAGAGGCAGAAGTGAGATGTGTAGAAGTTGTGGTTGGAAGAAATCTGAGGACCGTTTCTTTGGAAGTCATGAGATGCATTGACCTACACTTGATCTGCACCAAGTCAGAGTAAGATTCTCCCAGGCCATAATTAGTTGTTGTCATCAATTGCAGAGAAACAGGAGCCTCTTGCCAGCAAAGAACATGATTTAAAAAAAAAAAAAAACTTTTTGTGATGGAATCTCTCATTGTAGTCCCGAAATGCTATGTAGACCAGGCTGGCCCCAAACTCACACAGATTCTCCTGCCTCTGCCTCCCGAGTGCTGGCATTAAAGAAGTGGATGACTTGTCCAGCTCAAGAACATGATTTTAGATTTAATTATCTCAAGTCTGTTTTTTTTTTAAGGCAGAGTCTCTTGTAACCTAGGCTAGCCTTGAACTCGATGTGTAGCCAAGGATGGCCTTCGACTTCTGACCCTCCCACTCGTACCACCTGAGTGCTGGGACTCCAGATATGTGCCACAGTGCCAAGTGTATGTATGTAGCTCACATCTCCAGCCCAAGAAGCCTTTTTATTAAGATTAGAAATGTTCTTTTTAAATATATATTTACATTTTCCATGTATGTTCTGCCTGCCTGTGTGTACATCACATGCATGCAGTGTCTGTGGAGGCCAGAATAAGGCATCAGGCATCAGATCGCCTGGAAGCAGAGTTACAGGTGGTTGTGAGCCACCATCTGAGAACTGGGAATTAAACCCGGCTCCTCCGAAAGAGCAGCCAGTTCTCTTAAGCACGGAAACCAGCCCCAACTACCCAGTCTTTAAATCTTACCTTGGTTGAAATTGACTAGCCCAGTTACTGTTCCCATCGGCACAGAAAGAGATCATTAACATTCTTATCAAAAATAGAAAGTGGAGGCCAGGCGGTGGTGGCGCACGCCTTTAATCCCAGCACTCAGGAGGCAGAAGCAGGTGGATCTCTGTGAGTTTGAGGCCAGCCTGGTCTACAAGAGCTAGTTCCAGGACAGGCTTCAAAGCTACAGAGAAACCTTGTCTTGAAAAAAAAAAAAGTGGATAACAATGTAGTAATACGGCTGCCAGCAGCGGTACTCTGGTACTTTGGGGACATTAGGTGCCTTAGGGGTGTTACTTGAATACAAGCATCTGGAATCATGATGGTGACTCTTCATTGTCAACTAGACGATTTAGAATCACCTAGGAGACTGGTGAGGTGCACCTGTGGTGTGTCTGTGAGAAACTCGGGAGGGCTGGCCGAAGTGGGGAGACCCTCCTTGAATGTCAATGGCATCATACCACCAGCTGGAAGTAGGGACAGAATTCTAAGGAAATACGCTGGTGAGACAGCACAATGGCACCTACTGGAGAGCGCAATGAATGGAGTTCCATCCCTGGGTCCCCCACATGGCAGAAGGGGCAAGCCAACTCCAGAAAGTTGTTCTCTGACCTCCACAGCTCAGTGAGGGAGCTTGCCTCCAAACCTGATAATAGACTCTCCGTCCCTTGGACTCATTTGGTGGAAGGAGAGAAGTTACTCCTGAAAGTTGTCTTCTGCCCCCCACTGTCTCACACACACACATACACACACACCACAATAAATAAACAAAAATGTAAAAAAAAATATTAAGGGGAATGATGGAGCTGGAGAGACAGCTCAGTGGCTAAGCGTACTTGATGCTCTTCCAGAGGACCAGGGTTCAGTTCCCAGCACCCACATCAGATGGCTCACAAACACCTGTCACTCCAGCTTCCAGGAGATCTGATGCCCTCTTGTGGCCACGAAGGTACTGCACTCATGTGCACAGATATATACATAAAAATAAATTTTTTTTTTAAAGGTGGATGGTGGTGGAGGAATGACACAAAATTGCCCGCTGGCTTCCACATGAGTGTACACACATAGGCAAACTCACACGTGATACATACAAACACAAATACAAACCTTGCTCTGATTCTCACCGTTATTCATCTCTGTAATCGCCATACTGGGATAAGCGGAGGAGCCTAACCTGTAACTCTGGTTATGAAAGTCTACCATGGCTTCGTGTGTGTGTGTGTGTGTGTGTGTGTGTACATATTTGTGTTGCTTTATTTCCTATGGGGAAAAATACTCCAATTTGGCCAAAAGCCACTTAAAAGAGAGAAGTTTTTGTTTTAGCTGTAGAAGGCATAGGGCATTGTGGCAGGGATAACGAGCAAGGAGCTTGAGGAAGCAGCTCACACGCCACTCCGAGTCAGGAAGCAACGAGGGGTGGATGCTGGAGCAGCCCAGCCAGGGAATGGCACCCTCCACAGGGAAGATAGTTTTCCTGAGCCACCAGGATAACTGGGGGCTGCCAAGCCTGAAGGCCCTAGCCATCCCTAGGGCCTATGTGGCAGAGGCAGAGGACTGACTCCCAAAGGCTGCCCTCTGAACCTTGGCACATATACTCCCCCACTACACATCCTCACAAATAAATAATATGATAGATCTCTTTTTGTGTGTGGCTTTTTGAGACAGGGTTTCTCTGAAGCTTTGGAGCCAGACCTGGAACTAGCTCTGTAGACCAGGCTGGCCTCAAACTCACAGAGATCAGCCTGCTTCTGCCTCCCAAGTGCTGGGATTAAAGGCGTGTGCCACCACCGCCTGGCTATAATAGATCATTTTTAAATGAAAGATGAGTCTTCCCACTTGAGTTAGCATAATCAAAACTATTCCCCACAGGCACACCCAGAAGCCCCGCTCCCAGATGATTCCAGATTCTGTCACGTCAATAGTTACCTACATACAGCCATTGTCTGCAGAGTGTGGTGCCGCACACCTTTAATCCCAGCACTCTGGACACAGGGGCAGATCGACCCCTGTGGGTTCAAGGCCAGCCTGATCTACATAGAGAGTTCTAGGCCAGTCAGGGCAACACAGTGAGACCCCACACACACACCAAAAAGAACAAACAGAAAAAAGTCATGACTGAAAAAACTCTTGCAGGGGACCGAGGAAGTCAGAGCAGGCTACAGACTGCCTAGACACTGTGGGTGGAGGCAGTTTCTCTGGAAAGCACAGAGGACAATGACCTAGGCCAGCAACAGAAGACATTACAGAACATGGCCATCTAGAGCACGGTGCTCTTGCCAAAATTAGACAGTTGACAATCACTGGGAAATAGGAACCTTGTGAGCACCGGACTGTGGGACTAAAGAAGCCTCTGCCCGAGAGGTGCCAACACTTGCCCACTCTGGGCCCTTGTCAGGAGATAAGTGTTCACTGGCACTGCTCCCTGATGATTGCTAGCTTCCGAACCCTGAGCAAAAATAAACCTTCTTAGTCATCAATCCCCTGTCTCTAGTGTTCTGTAACAGCAATAAAAATAATGGACGAAGGCAGCCATAATTCCTCTGCATTATTCTGCACATCTTTTAGTTGGAGTAAATGCTTTTAATTCTCTTGACTAATCCGTTCATTGGGTCAGAACCCTCATGATTTAATTAGTTATGCAAATACCTTCCAACGTGTATTCAGGCATTGAATCAACTAGGCACTTACTCTTTTTTAAAGAGATTTAGGTTTTAGAAACTAAGTGTATGTGTGTATCTCTCTGTCTGTCTCTGTGTGTGGTGTGTGTGTGCACGCATGCATGCACACCCCATGCAAAAGATCTTGAGTGAGTCGGACCCCCTGGTATTGGAGTTCAGTGGTTTGTGAGTCGATTAATGTGGGTGCAAGAAACTACACCTGGGTCTTCCGGAAGACCCGAAAGTGCTCTTAGCTGCCGAGTCCTCCTTCCAGCCCCTGTTTCTCTTTCTCTCTCTCTCTCTCTCTCTCTCTCTCTCTCTCTCTCTCTCTCTCTTTCTTTTTCAAGACAGGGTCACCAGCCATTTAGGCTGTACAAGAACACAAAGCAACTAGCAAACCTTTAGAGGTACTAACAGCCCTACCTTTAAAATTGTTAACTGAGAGACCAATATGGACTAAACAATGGCCCTTAACAGAAGATAAACTGCAGGCTTTAGAACAGCTGGTACAGGAGCAACTAGATACTCACCATATTGAAGAATCAGCCAGCCCTTGGAATTCTCCTGTATTTATTGTTAAAAAGAAATCTGGTGAAACCGAAAGAAGAGCAGGATATCAATCCACACATCTTCCAACACCTGATTTTTGACAAAGAAGCAAAAAATATCAAATGAAAAAAGAAAGCATATTCAACAAGTGGTGCTGATATAACTGGATATCAACATGTAGAAGAATGAAAATAGACCCATATCTATCAACATGCACAAAACTCAAGTCCAAATGGATCAAAGACCTCAACATAAAGCCAGTCACACTGAACCTTATAGAAGAGAAAGTGGGAAATACACTTGAACACATTGGCACAGGGAACCACTTCCTAAATAGAACCCCAGCAGCACAGACACTGAGAGAAACAATTAATAAATGGGACCTCCTGAAACTGAAAAGCTTCTGTAAAGCAAAGGACACAGTCAACAAGACAAAACGACAGCCTACAGAATGGGAAAAGATCTTCACTAACCCCACATTAGACAGAGGTCTGATCTCCAAAATATGCAAAGAACTGAAGACATTGGTCACCAAAAGCACACATAATCCAATAAAAAAGTGGAGTACAGACCTAAACAGAGAACTCTCAACAGAGGAATCTAAAATGGCTGAAAGACACTTAAGGAAATGTTCAACATCCTTAGTCATCAGAGAAATATAAATCAAAACAATTCTGAGATTCCATCTTACACCTGTAAGAATGGCCAGAATCAAAAACACTGATGACAACTTATGCTGGAGAGGTTGTGGGGAAAAGGGAACACTTCTGCATTGCTGGTGGGAATGCAAGCTGGTACAACCCCTTTGGATGTCAGTGTGGCGATTTCTCAGAAAATTAGGAAACAACCTTCCTCAAGACCCAATAATACCACTTTTGGGTATATATCCAAAGGATGCTCAGTTGTGCCACAGGGACATGTGCTCAACTATGTTCATAGCAGCTTTGTTTGTCATAGCCAGAAACTGGAAACAACCTAAATGCCCCTCGACTGAAGATGGATAAGGAAAATGTGGTACATTTACACAATGGAGTACTACACAGCAGAAAAAAAAATAATGACAACTTAAATTTTGCAGGAAAATGGATGGAGCTAGAAAACATTATTTTGAGTGAGGTAACCCAGACACAGAAAGACAATTATCACATATACTTACTCATAGGTGGTTTTAAAACATAAAGCAAAGAAAGCCAGCCTACAAACCACAATCCCAGAGAACTTAGACATCAATGCAGACACTAAGAGAGACTTACATATATCTAATCTACATGGGAAGTAGAAAGTATAAAAAGACAAGATCTTCTGAGTAAATTGGGAGCATGGGGACCTGGGGGGAGGGTTGAAGAGGGGATGGGAAAGGCAGGGAGGGGAGCAGAGAAAAATGTAGAGCTCAATAAATATCAATAAAAAAAGAAATAAAGAAAGAAATATGGGCAGCCAGGTGGTGGTGGTCCATACCCTTAATCCCAGCACTTAGGAGGCAGAGGCAGGAGGATCTCTGTGAGTTCGAGGCTAGCCTGGTCTACAAGAGCTAGTTCTAGGACAGGCTCTAAAACTATAGAGAAACCTTGTCTAGAAAAAGAAAAAAAGAAAAAAAAGAAAAATCTGGAAAATGGAGAATGGTGACAGATCTAAGAGCTGTAAATGAGGTTATCCAACCTATGAGCCCTCCACAGTCTGGAATTCCTCTGCCTTCTCTATTACCAAAAGGATCGCCTCTCATAGTTATTGATTTAAAAGATTGTTTCTTCACTATACCTGTACAAGAAAAGGACAGAGAAAAATTTGCCTTCACAATGCCTACTAATGATAATGCTCAGGCTACTAGGAGATATCAATGGACTGTCCTGCCACAGGGAATGCTCAATAACCCCACCCTGTGCCGATACTTTGTAAGTCAGTCATTGGAAATAATAAGTCTATAATTTACCATTACATGGATGACATTTTGCTATCTGATTCAAATGCAGATACTCTAGAAAGAATGTTTGAAGAAGTAAAGTAAACTTTGCCTAAATGGGGATTACAAATTGCTCCTGAAAAAATTACACAGATGAGATTCTGTCAATTACTTAGGTTATAAAATAGGTTTACAGAAAATTAGAACACAAAAGGCACAAATTAGGAAAGACTGATTACAGACTCTTAATGACTTTCAAAGATTGTTAGAAGACTTTTCCAGTCTATGACCAGCTGTTGGGATAACACCTGATCTAATAATTCATTTAAACAATATCTTAGATGGTGACAAAGACTTAAATAGTCTCAGGGAATTAACAGCTGAAGTTGAGAAGGAATTAACTGTTGTTGAAGAGAAATTACAGAGGCTCATGTTGAATCTAAATCTTAATTGCATTCTAGTCATATTGCTTTCCAGAATTTCTCCTATAAGAATTTTAATGCAGAGGGAAGATATTATCTTAAAATGTATCTTTTTACCACATAAACCAAGTAAAAAAATAAAAACTTACATGTAAATGTCTCTGAATTAATTATAAAAGGAAAATTGAGACTTCATCAACTAACAGGTATAGACCCAGCAGAGATCATGTTGTCTTTTACCACTGATGAAATTAAAAACTTATGGGAAGACAATGAACCCTGGCAAAGAGCTTGTGCTAATTTTTTAGGAGAGATTAATAGCAATTATCCCAAAAGCAATAAAATTAACCTTATAAAGAGAACTACTTGGATTCTTCCCTGAATTGTACATGACTCACTAATAACTGAAGAACATACATTTTATAACTGATACAAATAAATAAGGAAAGGCAGGTTACAAATCAGAAGATTTAAGTAAGGTGGAACAAAGCCCTTATAATTCTGTCCAAAAGGCAGAGCTATATGATATTCTTACAGTACTAAGGGATTTTAAAGAACCTCTCAATATAGTTACTGATTCACAATATGCAGAAAGAGTTGTCTTGCATATTGAAGCCACTGAATTTATACCAGATGTTACAGAATTGACTTCATTACTCATTCAGGTTCAAGATATAATCAGGAATAAGCTTTGTCCCATATACATAATACACATCTGATCCCCTACATGTCTGCCAGGTCCTCTAGCACAAAGCAATGCAGAAATTGACTGGTTATTGATTGGAAGTGTGCTGAAGGCCTCAGAATTCCATAAGAAACATCACATCAATTGCAAAGATTTAAAGGAAGAGTTTTCTACTACATGGCAACAAGCTATGGAGAGTATAAAGAGATGTCCTACTTGCTCTTTCTATAACCAAATATCATTACCTACAGAGAGTAATCCAAAGGGTACTCAAAGGAATGAAATCTGGCAGATGGATGTGTACACCACACCATTGATACTTATTCAGGTTTTCAATAGGCAACTTCCTTGAGCTCAGAAAAGGCTGATTCAGTAATCATGCATTTATTAGAAGTTATGGCCATCATGGTATACCTGCACAAATAAAGACAGATACTGGTCCAGCATATGTCTCTAAGAAAATGAAACAATTTTTTGTTTATTATAATATGAAACATATTACAGGTATACCAAATAATCCTACAGGTCAGGCAGTTATAGAAAGATCAAATCAAACTATAAAGGATATGTTAAACAAACAGAAAGGGATGGAAAATACCCTGAGAAATAGATTGCATAATGCTTTATTAACCTTGAATTTTCTTAACGCTAATGAGAAAGGAACAACAGCAACAGAGAGACATTAGATAATAGAAAAAACTTCTGAATTAAATCTGCTGGTGCATTTCAAGGATGTGTTGACCTCAGAATGGAAACCAGGGGATGTGCTATGTTGGGGGAAGGGGTTTCTCTCTTGTTTCTACAGGAGAAGAAAAGCTATGGCTACCATCAAAATTAATAAAGATTTGATTTGAAAAGGAGAAACTTCTTAAGAAAGAGAAAGGCAAGTTTGGCAGTCTTCTCTCCGTGGGTCCCGCATGTTCAGCTCACACAGCATAACATCAAGCAGTCCAGGAAAGAGCAGTCACTTGCCAAATGGCCAACAAACTCCATAAGGAGCCTCTTCTGTGCCCATCATCCATTTGTATTCTGCATAGATAGGTAATCTTCAACCACTTCAAAGAGCTGTAGAATATGGCATTTAAATAACTTAGGGTTCTGTTGACATGAGACACAATTGCTCCTGGCAGAATCGATCTATTCCTGAGAGAATGTTGAGCACTGAAGACACTCCACTTGGAGCTTGTCTTCTTCTGGGCAAAACTGGCCTTTGGGCAAAGAACTGCCCATGCCTCAGCTACTGACAAAATGCACAGTGTCTGGACTGGACAAGCAGGATACAAGGGAAAGGATTACCAAACCTTGCCAAGACAGGGTAAGATGGTTTTGAAAATTTTTTCCTGCCTCTGAAAATGGTCTGTTAGTTACTCTAGGCCATAGCCAAAGTTGGTTGCTTCAACATTGTAAGCATAGATAGTCATAGTTACTTTCTTCTTATGATTTAGCCAAGCTATTTCTAATACAAGACTTAGACTCCTTAGGATATAATGATTATTGAAACATTTAACATATGTTCCTTGCTTAATATTGTTTATGCTGGTTGTAATTCTAATTTTTATACTTGATATCTGTTATTATTGTATATGGTTTTATATTGGGTTTGGAACTCTCTTATTTAGACAAAAGGGGGAAGTGATGGGGAACCTCCTTCAGACTAGCCTTTGAGAGACTAGACCAGGTTGAGGCATGGCTTTTGGGTACCAAAAAGCTGCAGTTCCACCCACTTGTCCTCTTCTTCCTGCACACCACACCTGGATGTCAACCCCATTCTTATTTCCTTGCTGTGATCCATGAGTTTCCCTTTCATTTAAAGAAAAACCTTAGTATAGCCTGTTCAGAGCTAGTGTTATTTGATTTGTGTCCCCCCATCTGACACATTCTGCTTCACTTCCTCCTGTTCTTAATTTCTAATTCTCTGTGGTCAGAGCACATACTTTGATATTCATTCTTTCTCATTGATTGACATGTGTCCTTTCTATCCCATAGAGTATCCCATGGGTCCCTGAAAAGCTCACATTGTCTTTTCTTGTTGACTGGGGTGTCCTGCATGTGACTTCCAGGTTGGTCCACAGTGTCATTCAAATCTTCTTTTTGCAAGACTCCATTCCAGGCTTAGCTTCCACTCCTGCTGTGCCCTGCTGGCACCCCCTGGGGCACTCACATGGCCTCCTGAGGTCCCACACAGCTTCCTGTAACTCCTGCAGTTCCATGACTTGCCCCAACGTTACAGAAGAACTTTGGGTGACTGTTCAGGCAGCAAGATGTCTCTGTCAATTCTAGAGTTTTGGAAGGTGCTTACAATGTACTTCCTGTTTACTTGGGTGATATTATATCCTTCTGAGGTCTTTGGAGTTGAAGACTAGATAGTTATATAGTTTTCTTTAGTTATGATAAAAGATAAATTAGTTATAAACTTTAGACTCACAAAGATAGTATAGATGATAGAGTATTTTCCTTAATTTGCCAAATGAAAATGGACTAAATATTGTAACTATAACTCTTGCTTAATAACTGTTTTCTATATGCAATTTTACTATGTTAAGTTAAAACCTTCCTTTTTAATTGGACAGGAAAGGTGAGATGATGTGGGATGTTCTTCTGTATTTGTGTTGCTTTTATTGGTTAATGAACAAAGCTGTTTTGATCAATGACTTAGCAGAGTAAAGCCAGGCAGGAAATTCAAATAGAAATATATAGAGAGAGTAGGCAGAGTCAAGGAGCTGCCATGTAGCTGCCAAAGGAGAAGGATGCCAGAACCTTACTGATAAGCCACAACCTCGTGGCGATACAGAGATTAATATAAATGGATTAATTTAAGATATAAGAGCTAGGTAGGAATACACCTAAGGCATTGGCCAAGCAGTGTTGCAATTAATATAGTTTTTTTGTGAATATTCAGGTCTGGGCAGGCAGGAAACGAAGGTGCAGTCTTCGTTTACAGGCATGATTTGGTGAACTCCAGATGAACCTGGTTACTCCACAAACATTCCCACTTGGGACAGGAAGGGAGGCGCATCTCCTGTGACTCAAAAAAAAAAAAAAAAGTCAGCTAGGGAGAAAGTTCCATGGGTAAAACATTTGCCAAGTCCTATGGAGACTTGGGTCTGAGCCTGAGAACTCATGTAAAAAGACTCCTGCATAGTGACACACACTTATAAAATCAGCACTGAACCGAGCAGAGGCGGGAAAACCCCTGGGTCCCACTGGCCAGGGAGCCTCACCAGACTGCAGAGTTCCAGGTAGAAGTGAGAGACTTCCTCTCAAAATTCGAGGTGGGTGCATGCCTTTAAAGCCTAGACCCTGGGAAGCCAAGCTAGGTGGCTCTCTGTGAGCTCAAGGCCAGCCTGGTCTACATTTCAAGTTCTAGACTAGCCAGGAACACAGTGAGATGTTATCAAAAAGAAAGTAAGAAAAGGGCAAGGTGGATGGTGTACTGAAATTGTTCTCTGGCCTCCCCATAATTCCCACATATGCCCGCATGCACGTGAACACCCCCACCCCCACCAGTTACAACTCAGAATAATGTATTTAACTACGCATAAGAGATGCCTTCACAGGGGCTGAGGAGATGACTCAGTGATTAAAAACAAATATCCATGAGGACCAGAGTTCAGATCCCTGTGCCTGCCTAGTAAGCAGGGCATATAACTCCAACTATGAAACTAGACTTTGAGTTTATGATCCTCCTGCCTCTGCTTCCCAATTACTGAGTCTACAGGCATGCACCACACCTGGTGGTTCAGTTGATAGTTTTTCAAACATAAAACTTACCGGTAGCTCAGTGGGTGAGGATTTACAAGGTACTTTTGTGGGCTTTACTTGAATTAATCTTGACAGCCTTCCTGGGAAGTACAGAGCAAGGACTGAAGACTGAAGGACTGGACTGTGTTGGCTACAGTCCTAGTCTAGAAGATTCTCCCTGTCCTGTAGGGCTGACACCAACAAGCATGGGCAGATGTGTCTCATAGGTGTAGGGTGTAGGAATCCCTTAACACAGGCAAGGCTGGCTGTGTGAAGGGATTAACTCTACAGAAATGAGTTTCTGATTGCTAAGTGACGCAAGTATTTGGCAACTTCATTTTAGGGAGTCATCCCTTTTGCTCCTTTCTTTCCTGGCAATTTTTATAAAACTCGTCTACAAGCTCAACTGGGGCCTAAAATTCCCCATTGAAAATGTCGAAACATTTTAAGTAACTGTGAAAATGGTTTTTACTCCTTGCCAATCTGGGAATATGCCTTCTATGTGTGTATGTGTGTTTGCGTGTGTGTGTGAGCGTGTGTGTGTGTGTGTGTGTGTTAAGTGCTGTATTAGTATGTGTGTATGTTAAATGGCTGTATTAGTATGTGTGTGTGTGTGTGTGTGCAAGTGCTGTGTTATTACTTTTTGAAAGAAAAGGACACTTAAAAAATGTATCACCCCAAAACTTCAATCTGAAATATCTTACATTAAGAATTTCTTGAATGTTGTGTATATATTTTTAAAAGCACTTTGTGAAATAGTTTGTACATTTGTTTCCTAATTTATACATGATTTTGGTGTTAATATATTAATGATTAATAATAATGTTTATTTAATGTCCAACACTTGGTGAACTTGACCACTGATGATTGAGGTTTTCAGATGTGCTTGACAGAAGCCCCAAGTCAGGGGCTATGGTTGGATGGCCGCCTCTCCAGCATAGAGCATAGCACAGTGGGAGACTGGCCATGTCTGCAGAGGCCCTGGGCAGAAGAGGACCTGGACCGGGAAGAAGTGTCTCCCTTTCCTGTCGTGCCAGTTTTCAGAGGTGGGCTTCAGTAAAAAGAGGAAGACTTTCTGTTTCCATTAAAACATTTTTTAAAAAAACCCTTTAGCATTATTTAATGGTCCTGTCTTTAAAAATCAACTGGCCTGGTGTGATGCACACTTAATCCCAGGTCTCAGGAAGTGAAGCGCCAGATCTCTATGAGTTCAAGGCCAGCCTGGTCTACATATGGAGTTCCAGGCCAGTCAAGTCTACAGAGACCTTGCCTCAGAAGGAAATAAAAATTTTAAAACAGGAGGGCTGACTGAATGGCTCAACAGGTAAAGGTGCTTGGCAAGCACCAAACCCGATGACCTGATTTCAAGCCCTAAAACCCATGTGGTGAAATGAGAGACCTGACTCCCATACCTTGTCCTTCGGCTGCCATCTGCATTGTGGGATATTAGTTAAAGATGCTATACTCTTTTATGCTGTGGAATATTTGTTTAATGATGCAAAGATGTGCTATATTCTTTTATGTTGCATTTGTTGAACTCTGTGAAGGTTACTTTGCCTGCCTAAACCACCTGATTGGTCTAATAAAGAGCTGAATGGCCGATAGCTAGGCAGGAGAGGGATGGGGGATGGTGGGCAGAGAGAATAAATAGAAGGAGAAAAGGAGAAGACGGAGGAGAGAGAAAAGGAGAGGAGGACACCAGGGACCAGGCACACAACCAGCCGTGGAGTAAGAAGGAAAGAAGGTATATAGACTAGAGAAAAGTAAAAGCCCAGAGGCAAAAGGCAGATGGGATAATTTAAGTTAAGAAAAGCTGGCTAGAAACAAGCCAAACTAAGATCAGGCATTCATAAGTAAGAAAAAGCCTCCATGTATTTATTTGGGAGCTGAGTGGTGGGCCCCCAAAGAGTAAAGAGTAAAAAAAACCAACTACACACCTGTACCCTGCATCACTCACAGCTGTACACACAAACAGATAAATACGTGGAATAAAAAATAAAATGGAGAGCCATTGAGAAGACACCTGACAATGGTCTCTGCCTCCACACATGCGTGCACAGGCACACATACACACACAAGAGCCACACACCGCGGTGCACATATATAATCGCAGTCATTCCAGAGGCAGAAGCAAGAGGATCAGAAGTTCAAGGTCAACCTCAGTTTATTTGCCCTGGCAAATTTGAGGCGAAGGAAGGAGGGAGGAAAGGAAGAATTGAGAGAGGGAAAAGAAAGAAGAAATGAGACACCGTGGGAGGGGAGGGAAGGGAAAGACAGGAACGGAATCTCAGCCCCGTCAGCAATATCTGAATGAGCTTGTTTCTCCCACACTTTCTAAACCATTAGTAGGTCCTGACCCTCTCAGCTTAGCTCCAGGATTTTGGGGCTCTTAGGAATAGCACGCACACTGCTCGATTCAGCCTGCAAGGGGTCCCCTGTGGGCCTGGCCTCCCGCTTGTCTGCTTCTGCTGCTTTCCTGGAGCCCAGTGTTGGGCAGTTCCAAAACCATAGCAGATCCCTAGGCTCAGGCCAGGAAGGCCCCGGGTAGGGCTGTGACCATTTCTCCATCAGGCCAAATGGAGCTGGCCACTAGGTGGCAGTGAAGACCTGCCAGCGGTCCAAGATTTGTCTTCAGTAGCTGGGGCTGGATCTGGGACCACCAGGGGGCTTCATAGGGTCCTGATGTACTGTGCACCCCTGGGGTCCACAGGAGAGTGAAGTCCAACCCACACTGTGTCCTCCAGTCCTTCCCAGGCCCGGTAATTATTCCGTGACTTCCCTGAGGATCCAGAGACAAGAAGCAGGGGTCAAAGGGAGTCAACTCAGGAATCACCCCAGGCTGGGACAAATGTGGTGTTCTGGGTCAGTTACGTGAAGTGTGACATCTGGAATTCATTAATTATCATTAATTATAGCCTCCGACCCTCTGGAGCAGGGCGCACCATCCTCTTCCTCATACAAATACAGCTGTATTCCCAAATACAGCTCTGTAAAGGAAGGATTCTTCAAAAATGGGGGGGTGTTGTTGTTTATTTGTTGGAACAGGGTCTTACTATATAGCCCCTTGCTGGCCTGGAACTCACTATGTAGACCAGGCTGGCTTTGAATTCACAGAGATTTCCCCCTGCCTCTGCCTCTGAAGTGCTGGACTTAAAGATGTGTGCTACTATGTCCAATTTTTTTGTTTTTGTTTTTGTTTTGTTTTGTTTTTACTTTTGTTTTTCGAGACAGGGTTTCTCTGTAGCTTTGGAGCCTGTCCTGGAACTAGCTCTTGTAGACCAGGCTGGCCTTGAACTCACAGAGATCCGCCTGCCTCTGCCTCCCGAGTGCTGGGATTAAAGGCGTGCGCCACCGCCACACGGAAACTATACCCAATTTATATGGTGTTGGGGATGGAACGTCCTACATGCTACCCAAATACTCAGCTAACTGAGCCACATTCCCATTTCCCTCGTACGCTTTTTGTTTGAGTGCGTTTTATCGTTGTTGTTATTATTATTTATTAATTTATCTGCTTCTTTTTTAGACAGGCTCTCACTGTGTAGTACAGGCTGGCCTTGAACTCTAGATCCTCCTGCCTCAGCCTCCCAAGTGCTAAGATTACAGGTCTGAACCCCCACTCCGGGCAGCTACTCTTGTTTTTTCATTTGTTTGCTTGTTTTTGCAGATTACCATTGCTTTGCCTGAATCTTGATTTAGTTGGGGGCAGATAGTTTCACTCTCCTCACTTCAAAAGTGGTTTGAGAGGCAGTGAGATGATTTCCTAGATAAAGGCACCTGCTCCCAAGCCTGATGACCTGAGTTTGACCCCTGGGACCCCATGGTGGTGAAGAGACCAGCAAGGGGCGTTTATTGGTTACACAGGCACCTGCGGATGCTGCAGCAATCGGGCTGCTGAGCGTACCGGGCTCAGAAAACAAGGCAGTTTATATAGGATTTGGGGCAGGTAGCTTTGGGGTACTCAGCAACAAGCATTTCATTGGTTAATTCATACAGAGCATAGGGTTATGTTGGGACGCAGTTGTTTGTTTCACTTGGATTCCTGGAAAAGCCACAAAATCAGATGTGCCTCCCGGTGACAAGGACAGTACAGCTGGCAGGGTCTCGCTGCCCTCATCTATCATTCCTGTTTTGGCTATCTCGGGTGGTCTGGCTGGTGAGTCATGGGTCATAGGGCCCACCTGTTGTTTCCCTTTATCTTTAAGGGAACTTGGTCCTTGGCTTGACTAGAAGGACATATAACTTTATTTCTTTCTATTTTAATTCTTTCAGTGGGAGGAGAGAATTGACTCCCTCCAGTTGTCGTTTGACTGCCTCACACATGCTATAGTACCCTCTCCTTCATACACACACACAAGGGAATTTTTAATTGAATTACTATTATTATTATTATTAGCTTTTCAAGATATGGTTTCTCTGTGTAACAGTTCTGGCTATCCTGGAACTCGCTCTGTAGACCAGGCTCACCTCAAAATCACTGAACTCTCCCTGCCTGTTGGGCTGGAGAGGTGGCTCAAGCACTGGCTGTTCTTCCAGAGGACACAGGTTCAATTTCCAGCACCCACTTGGTAGCTCACACATCTGTAACTTCCAACCCCTAGAAATCCAGCACCTTCTCTGGCTCCTGAGGACACTGTGCATACTGCCCGTAAAAGATTAAATAAAATCTCAAAAAATGCCCATGCTCTGGTTACTAAATCAAGTATAACAGGAGTCCCCACCCTCCCACACACATTTCTTTATAAAAGCTAAGTACTCCCTGCCAAAATCAGAGAAGCAGAACCATACAGAGTGGGCATCCATGGCATTCTATGAAGCTCCATGGAGTCCTATGGAGCCATGGTCTACCTTAGGGCTTCTGATATTGCCGGGAGAACTATGGACTCGTCACATTTAGGTAAACTGGCCTGGGTTTTGGTTTTTCTGCTAAATGGCCGTATGCTCTCTGAACTTTAAGATTCTCTAGCAGGGCGGTGGTGGCACATGCCTTTAATCCCAGCACTCAGGAGGCAGAGGCAGATGGATCTCTGTGAGTTCGAGGCCAGCCTGGTCTACAGAGGGAGTTCAAGGACAGGCCCCAAAGCTACAGAGAAACCCTGTCTCGAAAAACAAAAACAAAAACAAAAACAAAAAAAAAAGATTCTCTTAAAAATGGAGTTGATGGGGTGGAGGGGGAACGGGTGCTGGACAGATGGCCCCAACAGTTATGAACAAACACTGGCTGCTCCTCCAGAGGGCCTGGGTTCAATTTCCACCCCCCATGGTGGAACTCACACTGTATGTAACTCTGCTTCCGAGGGCTCCAACATCTTCTTTTGGTCTCCAAAAGCACAAGGCACACGTGTGGTCCACCATATATATGCACAGACATGTATGTATCAAACTGTCATACACGTAAATAATAAAATAATGTCTAATGGAACTGATGGACGGCTGGGATGGCCCATTGGGTAAAGGGGCTTGCTTCCAAGCAATTCCTGAGACCCACAGCAGGAGGATAGGACTGGCTCCTATAAATTGTCCTTTAACCTCCACAAGCATGTCTGTAAGCCCAGCACCCTGGAGGCAGAGGCAGGAGAATTGCTACAAATTTGAGGCCAGCCAACCCAGGATACATAGAAGGATTTTTATCTCTAAACGTATTGGGGAGACAACTCATTTGTTAATTTTTTTTTCTGGAAAGGAAGAAGGCCTGAAATTCAGCCTCAGCACCCATGTAAAAGGCATGTGGTGGCGTGTGACTGTGTGCCTGTAGTTCTTCTTTTTTTCTGTGGCTTTGGTGCCTGTCCTGGAACTAGCTCTTGTAGACCAGACTGGTCTCGAACTCACAGAGATCCGCCTGCCTCTGCCTCCCGAGTGCTGGGATTAAAGGCGTGCGCCACCACCGCCCGGCGGTTTTTGTTTTTCAAAACAGGGTTTCTCATTATAGCCTTGGCTGTCCTGGAACTAGCTCTACGGACCAGGCTGGCCTCGAACTCACAGAGATCCACCTGCCTCTGCCTCCCGAGTGCAGTGCTGGGATTAAAGCCACCACTCGGCTTTCATTTTCTTTTTAGTGTGCATTGGTGTTTTGTCTGCATATGTATCTGTGTGAGGGTGTCAGATCACCTGGAACTGGAGTTACAAACAGTTGTGAGCTGCCATGTCGGTGCTGGGAATTGAACCTGGCTCCTGGGAAGAGCAGTCAGTGCTCTTAACACTGAAACATCTCTCCAGCCTGCCTCCAGTGGAGACAGGTGGATCCCTGGGACTCACTGACCAGCCATGCTAGTCAAATTGGCAAGCTCCAAGCCAGTAAGAGACCCTGTCTCAAAAACCAAGGTAAAAAGTCGCAGAGGAAATACCCTGTGGTCAATCTCTAGTCTTAGTGTATACTCCTGTGCACATGCACAGAAAATAAAGATAAATGTCACATTGTATCCCCACAGAGATGTGAATTTCCCTGTGTCGGTTTTACAAATCCTGAGATTAACTCGTGGACAACCACTCCACGACCATTTATTATTATTTTTTGAGACTAGGTATCACTATTCTGGCCAGGCCAGACTCAAACTCAGGATCCTCCTGCTTTAGTTTCTTTCTTTCTTTTTTTTTCTTTCTTTCTTAAATCCTTTTAATCCTAACGCTCTGAAGGCAAAAGCAGGCAAATCTCTGAGTTCAAGGCCAGCCTGGTCTACAGAGTTCCAGGACAGCGGCTACATAGAGAAACCGTCTCTTGAAGCAAACAAATAACAAAAAGCGTATCTAGAAAGTAGCCTGGGAAGAGAGTGGGCAGGCCAGCACAAAGCAGGCAGAGCCAAGATCCATTTCCTCCTTTCCACCCGTGGACTGGGATAACAGCAGCTCAGGTTCCCATTTCTATTTTTAGCCTCTCTGCCAGTCTCCTGACTTATGTTTTGCTTCCTGTTAAGTAAAACTTTAATCCCTATTCAGGCTCATTGCTGCATCATCATTAGTGTTCGTTTAGCTACCTGTGATAGCGGAAAATGATGGTACCCAGTCATTCCAGCCCTTGGGAGGCAGAAAGATGTAGGATGTCTTTCTGTATTCTGTGGATACATGTTGTTCTCATTGGTTGATAAATAAAGCTGCTTTGGCTTATGACAAGGTAGGATAGAGCCAGGCAGGAAATCCAAACAGAGATACAGGAGAAGTGGCGAAGTCTAGGAGACACCATTCAGCCACCCAAGGAACAACATGCAAGCAGACTGATAAAACCTTGGCCACGTGGCAATGCTTAGATGAATAGAAACGGGTTAATTTAAATGTAAGAACTAGCTAGTAATAAACCTGAGCCATTGTCCCAAACATTTATAACTAATGCTAAGCCTCTGAGTGATTATTTTAAAAGTGGTTGCAGCGCTGGCTAGTGGTGGCGCACGGCTTTAATCCCAGCACTTGGAAGACAGAGGCAGGTGGATCTTTGTGAGTTTGAGGCCAGCCTCAAGTTCCAGGACAGTCTCCAAAGCTACACAGAGAAACCCTGCCTTGAAAAACTAAAAAGCCAAACCAACCAACCAACCAAATAAACAAACAAAAATTGGCTGCAGGACAACAAGCCTCCCTTTACAGTACAAGGATCAGGACTTGAAGGCCATCCTTGGTTACATAGTGGGTTTGAGGTCATCCTAGATTCCTGGCCTCCTGGGCTTCAGGAAACACACATACATGCACACATACATGCACACATACAGGCACACATACACTCCCACACAGTTAGACTTCTGGTGTAGGAGGTCCTTCTTTCTTTTTTTTTTCTTTTCTTTTTTCTTTTCTTTTCTTTTTTTTTTTCTGCTAACAGGCTGTGTTAAAGAGGGCCTTCTTTCTATGTGTTGCTTTCATTGGTTGAATAAAGAAACTGCCTTGGTCTTTTGATAGGCCAGGACTTAGATAGGCAGGGAAAAGAGAACAGAATGCTGGGAAGAAGGTAGTGTGGCAGACGCCATGTTTCTCCTGCCTGAGACGGATGCTGGTTAGAAGCTTTCCTGGTAAGCCACAACCTCATGGTGACATACAGATTAATAGAAATGGGTGAGATCAAGAGTGAGAGTTGGCCAAGAAGAGGCTAGATATAATGGGCCAGACAGTAATTTAATACAATTTCCATGTGGTTATTTCGGGTGTAAGCTAGCCGGGCGGGACGAAACAAAGGAGCCCCACTTGCACTCCCTACTACAAATTGGCATGCGGCCGGAACCAAAAGCAGGCCCGCTGTGCCCCTTACTACAGACATCTAGTTCTGTGAATTTTATGCCCAAAGATTCAACCAACAGCACATAGAGACTATTCAGGGACAACCAGACATAGTGGTGCAGACCTTAGCACTAGGGCGGTGGAGACAGGAAGATCAGGAATTCAAGATCACCCTCTGATACATACAGAATTTGATAACAGCCTGAGGTACAAGTGACCCTGTCTCAAATTCCTCATTTTCCTCACTCCAAAAAAGGAAAAGAAAATACTTGAGGGGGAGGGATTTTGTCTTGACTGAACATGTAGAGACCTTTTTCTGCTAAAAAGCTGATTCTTTTATTGGTGTGTATGGTGTGGTGTGTGTGTGTGTGTGTGTGTGTGTGTGTGTGTGTGTGTAGGTCAGAGGACATGAGTGCAGTTCCCACAGAGTCCAGAAGAGGGCATCAGATCCTCTAGATCAGAAACCACACGTGGTTGTGAGCCATCTGACATGGGTGCTGAGACCTGCACTAGGGTCCTCTGAAAGAGCCACAAGCACTCTTACCTCCGAGCCATCTCTCCAGCTTCTCGGACTCTTTTCTGCTTGTTAGTCTCTTGATAATACTATGGAAGCCACTGTCCTGCATCTACACTGTATTAGCCATTACAAGTGTTCTAGACAATATTTAAAGCATATTAGGATGTGCATAGGTTCCAGGCTAAGGCTACACTCTCTTTGCATGGCCTTGGGGTTAGCATAGTTGGAGGCTCCTAGAACAATCCCCATGGACACCGAGTGACTACATAGCATGAGACATATTGATATGAGCTGTCATTGCTACAATGGCAGTTGGAGGCAAAGAAAGTCCCTCCCCATTGTCCTTTCCCCACTCACTTCCCAGAGACCCACTTCTGAAGGAGGCCATCACAGGATGACACCACGGAGACCAGAATTAGCCATCCCAGCTGAGCCCTCCTTTGCCACACAATCTCCATCAACCCACTAGCCGACAGCAGAGACGTGAACGGCCCCACGCAAAACCAGCATAAGGAGCGGCCAGCTGAGCCCTGCCCAACGCTGTGACTCATGGAGTCAGGGAAAAGGCCGTGAGGATAATGGTGGAAGTCGAGGGTGAGGCGGAAACACGCTGGAGAACTGTCATGTCAAGACATGACCTCACGCCAGGCATGATGGCACCTGCTTGAAATCCCAGCACTCAGGGTGGATGTGGGGGTCAGAAGGGTCATGAGGACAAGGCCAGCCTTGGTTACATGAGAAATGCCTCAAAGAAAAAAAAGTTAAATAATTTATTTAACTTTCTTTTATATGCATTGGTATAAAGGTGTCCTGGAGCTGGAGTTACAGACAGTTGTGAGCTGCCATGTGGGTGCTGGGAACTGAACCTGGATCCTCCAGGAGAATAGCCAGTGCTCCTAATGCTGAGCCATTGCTCAAGTCCAGATTTTTTTTTAACTAAGAAAAATATCACAGATTCAACGCAATGCCCATCAAAATCCCAGCAAAATTCTTCAAAGACCTTGAGAGAATGGTACTCAACTGCATATGGAAAAGCAAAAAAGCAAAAAACAAAAAAACCAGAACAGCCAAAACAATCCTGTAAAAAGAACTTCTGGAGGCATCACAATCCCTGACTTCAAACTCTACTACAGAGCAACAGCCTGATACTGGTATAAGAACAGACAGGAGGACCAATGGAACTGAATAGAAGACCCGGATATCAATTCACACATCTTTGAACACCTCATCTTTGATAAAGAAGCAAAAAATATCAAATGGAAAAAAGAAAGCATATTCAACAAGTGGTGCTGGCATAACTGAAAATCAACATGTAGAAAAATGAAAATAGACCCATATCTATCACCATGCACAAAACTCAAATCCAAATGGATCAAAGACCTCAATATAAAGCCAGCCACATTGAATCTTATAGAAGAGAATGTGGGAAGTACACTTGAACACATTGGCACAGGGAACCACTTCCTAAATAGAACCCCAGCAGCACAGACACTGAGAGAAGCAATTAATAAATGGGACCTCCTGAAACTGAAAAGCTTCTGTAAAGCAAAGGACAGTCAACAAGACAAAACGACAGCCTACAGAATGGGAAAAGATCTTCACTAACCCCACGTCAGAAAGAGGTCTGATCTCCGCAATATACAAAGAACTGAAGACATTGGTCACCAAAAGAACACATAATCCAATAAAAAAATGGAGCACAGACCTAAACAGAGAACTCTCAACAGAGGAATCTAAAATGGCTGAAAAACACTTAAGGAAATGTTCAACATCCTTAGTCATCAGAGAAATGCAAATCAAAACAACTCTGAGATTCCATCTTATACCTGTAAGAATGGCCAAGATCAAAAACACTGATGACAACTTATGCTGGAGAAGTTGTGGGGAAAAGGGAACACTTCTGCATTGCTGGTGGGAATGCAAACTGGTACAACCCCTTTGGATGTCAGTGTGGCGATTTCTCAGAAAATTAGGAAACAACCTTCCTCAAGACCCAATAATACCACTTTTGGGTATATATCCAAAGGATGCTCAGTTGTGCCACAAGGACATGTGCTCAGCAATGTTCATAGCAGCTTTGTTTGTCATAGCCAGAACCTGGAAACAACCTAAATGCCCCTCGACCGAAGGAAAATGTGGTACATTTACACAATGGAGTACTACACAGCAGAAAAAAATAATGACAGCTTGAATTTTGCAGGAAAATGGATAGAGCTAGAAAACATTATTTTGAGTGAGGTAACCCAGACACAGAAAGACAATTATCACATGTACTCACTCATAGGTGGTTTTTAAACATAAAGCAAAGAAAGCCAGCCTACAAACCACAATCCCAGAGAACTTAGACAACAATACGGACACTAAGAGAGACTTACATATATCTAATCTACATGGGAAGTAGAAAGTATAAAAAGACAAGATCTTCTGAGTAAATTGTGAGCATGGGGACCTTGGGGGAGGATTGAAAGAGGGAGGGGAGAGACAGGGAGGGGAACAGAGAAAAATGTAGAGCTCAATAAATATCAATTAAAAATGTATAAAATAAAAGAAAGAAAAACATCGAATTTAAGCCAGGCAGCAGTGGCACACGCCTTTAATCCCAGCACTTGGGAGGCAGGGGCAGGTGAATTTCTGTGAGTTTGAGGCCAGCCTGGTCTACAGAGCGAGTTCCAGGACAGCCAAGGCTACACCAAGAAACCCTGTCTTGAAAAACCAAATAAATAAAATAAATTTTAAAGATCAAATTTAAGTTGAGGGCAAGGGTGTGTGTCAGTGGTAGAGTACTGCCTATGATATGCTCTGGATTCAGTCCCCAATACCTAAGAAAAGGGGGGGTCTAAATTGGGGTACATTGGCACATAATGCCTGTAGTCCTAGCATTGGGGACATGGATCACTTGACCCAAAGAGTTGGAGGCAAATCAACTTAGATAGCAGTAAAATGCCAACACACAAACGCATGCGCACACACACATGCACAGTGGAAAGATTGTGTAGTGGCTAGAGAGATGGCTCAATGATCACAAGCACTGACTGCTCTTCCAGAGAACCTAGAGTCAATTCCCAGCAACCCCATGGAAGCTCACAATGCCTGTAACTCAATTCCCAAAAGATCTGCTGCAAGCATGCGGCACACACACACACACACACACACACACACACACACACACGCAGGCAAAACACGCGCATAAAATAAAAACAAGTGCATTAAAAAAAATGTTTTTTCGTTGTGGAGTTAGGCATGTAACTCAGTTGATAGAGTGCTTTCTTAGCCTGAAACCCTGAGTTCTATCTCTGGCACCAGGCAAAGTGTGTGTGGTAAGGGCACACCTGGAATTCCAATACTAGAGGGGTGGAGGGAGGAAGTTAGGAGTTCAAGGAGTGAGTTCGAGGCCAGCCTGGGCTGCAGGAGACTCAGTCTCAAAACAAAAGGGGCATGGTGGCTTCTGTGTTCTGGAAACAGCTGGAGGACTGTTGTGCATGCTCCAGCTGCTGACCCCCACGTCCTCAGAACGGTGTCTGATTCTAGAAGTGCCAGGTGACCGGCACTTTAGAGCAGCAGCAGCAGAGCAGCGGGCGGAAGGATGGGATCCCTGGCTGCTCCAGAACCCGCAGGAGCTGCCTTGCTGTGGGAGCATGAGGCTGAAAGCGGCCGGATGCCTGAGAAAGCCCCCGGATGTGAGACTGAGGTCCATTGGTCAGAGATGCCGGAGGGTGGGGGGAAAAGAGTCCAATGAAGAGAATGAAGCGTAATGCAAGATTAAGAACAATAAAGAAATAAGCTGAAGAATTCGGAGACTGGCATTGATCGTGAGCTACGAGGCAACCCTGGCCTGGAGGAGAAAGGGCAGGAATGGTGGCGCCGAATGCAGTAGACGGGAAGCTAAGGACAAGCCTGAATGGCAGCATCGGAACCCACAAGCTGTGGGAGCCCTATGCGAAGCAGGACTCGGTTACAGCTCCAAGACGAAGGGGCAATATCTAAGTGTCTGGTATCAGAGAACACAGAGGCATTTGTGTTTCAGAGGGGAGCCCTACATTAACCCTGCACCTTGACTTCCCGTCAGTTGTCTTCAGTTACTAATTTCGGAGGTCACACCATGAGGCAACGGTCTTGCTGACGCTCTTCATTTCTCCTGGTTGGATTGAAAATCATAGGAGACACACTTCTGGGGACATCTGTGACGGTGTTTCCGACAAGGCTCAACTGAGCAGGAGGAGCACCCTGAAGGTAGCCAACTCCATCCGCTGGAGTACAGGACTGAAGAAAAAGTGGACCTCGGACAAGTGCGCTGAGCTCGGCATTTATCTCTGCTTTCTGACGGTGGATGCAATGTGACAACTGTCTCATGTTCCTGCAGAGTGCCTTCCCGGAAGTTAGAACACAGGCCTGCACCTTTAGGTTCAGATCCCAGAGGCCAAGTCAAACCTCCCTGTGGCTTTCTCTGGAACAGAGACATAAGAGGCAGCCTGTACCATGAGCTCCCAATTTTGTTTGTTTGGTTTGGTTTGGTTTTTCGAGATGAGGTTCCTAGCTTTCCTGGAACTTGCTTTGTAGACCAGGCTGGCTTCGAACTCACAAAACTTCACCTGCCTCTGTCTCCCAAGTGCTGGGATTAAAGGCGAACGCCACCATCGGTCGGCTGTTTTGTTTTTTTGGAGACAGGATTTCTCTGTGTGGACCAGGCTGGCCTCGAACTCACAGAGCTCCACCTGCCTTTGCCTCCAAGTGCACCACCACTGCCTGGCAACAGCTCCCGACTTATGATACCTGCTCCTCCACATTCTCAGTCACCCACGGTATGTTGACCTAAATCTCTTCCTGCCACCCCAAAAAAGTTTTCGGAATTAGTCCAGAGACCCTCCTTCATGGGGTTTGCTGGAAGGTTACTCTGAAGGCCATGCTCTGAACCCTCCCCTCGAACCCCCACGTTTTACCCTTTCTTCTCTTCAGTCCCCCCCCCCACTTCTTCCATGTCTGTTTCTCTGTGTGTCTCTTTCTCCTTTACGTTTCTTTAATTATTAGTGAAGCTGTGGCTTCTACCTACTGCTCTCCCTCCCACCTCGAGGCCCCATCATCGCTGAGTCCTTGTTCTAAAGAGGACTCTTTCCACACCGAACGCTGCGGCTTTGCTTCTCGTTCCCAACGCCCACCAACCTCACTCTCTGGGCCGGAACAAACCCTTCCTGCCTGCCAAGTTGCTACTGTCACAGAATCAAGAAAAGTAAGGAACAGTTGGGCGGTGGTGGTGCACACCTGTAACCCCAGCACTTGGGAGGCAGTGGCAGGCCAGCCTGGTCTACAGAGTGAGTTCCAGGACAGAGAGATTCTGTCTCAAAAAACCAACAAATAAAAGTAGGGAATGTAGTGCCCACCAGCTTTGCGGTAGGTGACACCTGTCTCATGTCACAGTACAGATGTTTAAGTGACTTTGCAGGGACCCAAAGGCCTTGGGTCTGCATATGTCTCATTAGAGACCAAAATGGGGTGTCTGCCTTCATATTACATCTGATTCCTTTGCTGTCCCCACCTTAGCACAGGACTCTACTTGCCTCTGTGTGTAGACATGGCGTTTTGTTGGGAGAAATAATGCAAAGCCAACACGAATAGACTTTCCTCCAAGGCTATCCTCCAGACTGAAGATAGAGCATGAACGTGCATCAGGAGAGAGTAGGGAGTGAACACAGGATTAATATATGAGGGCGGGGGGGGGGCGCGGAGAATGCTTCAGGGTGTAAAGGAGCTTGCCATCAAGCCTGCTGACCTGAGTTCGATCCCTAAGAGAACTGACCACCCCAAGTTATCCACTGACTCCCACACATGTGCTCCAGCATGAATCCCCACCGCTGTCCCACCCAGTAAATGAAAAATAAAGCCGGGTGATGGCGGCGCACGCCTTTAATCCCAACACTCGGGAGGCAGAGGCAGGCGGATCTCTGTGAGTTCGAGGCCAGCCTGGTCTACAAGAGCTACTTCCAGGACAGGCTCCAAAGCTACAAAGAAACCCTGTCTCAAAAAACCAATAAATAAATATAGAGGAAGACTATAACTGTGCTCACCTGGGCTTCACCCAGCTAACAGGGCATCCACAGAGGCCCCCGTGACGTACAAGTGGGAGAGACCTGCAGAGACGGTGTCTGCCGTCGGAGATAATCTTGTCGCTGCTCACTAGCCCATGTCCACTCTCAGGAAGGTCTTCCTGTTCTTTTTCTTCTTATTTTTAGCCACTTTGTACTTGTTTGCGAACTCATGTAGATGTCCAGGGACAGTCTGTGGGAGTTGGCTCTCTTCCATCAGAAGGGGCTCAGGGTTTGAACTGTAGCTGTCAGGCTTGCCAGCAAGCCGCTTAACCCACTGAGGCGCCTCACTATTCTTCCTTCTATTTTTGTTAGAAGATTTTTAATTTTATTTTATTTAATCATGTACATGTGAATATGTGTGCATGTCAGTGTGTGTGTGTGTGTGTGTGTGTATGTGTATGTGTGTATACATGAGTGCAGGGGCCTGTGAAGGCTAAAAACTGAAAATTACAGGCAGCTGTGAGCCACCTTATGTGCATGCTGGAACAGAACCCAGGTCCTCTGCAGAAATGGTACCCACTTTTAACATCTGTGACCCTAATGGTCACAATGTATCTTAAAAAAAAAAAAGATTGATTTATGACCTTTTTCGTTGTTCCATAGCTCTTAAAACTTGATGAAACCATTTCTATATTTTGCTCAAGAATAAACTCTTTGAAACGAGAGCTGTGGTTTGTGTTGAAAGAAAGACCATGCCTGTCCTCCGCCCCCTTTTGGTTTTCCATTCTGTTATGTTCGTTTATTTATTTGTATCCATGTGTGTGGGTGCTCCCGTGGAGGTCAGCTCTCTGGTTTCTCCTTCTACCACGTGGGTCCAGGGGGCCAAACTCCCAGGCTTGGCACCTCCATCTGGAGTTCTACCTTTTTTTTTTCCTTTTTTTTAAGACCAATCTCATTATTCCTATCTTGGATCTGTAACCATTGCTGCCCCCTCGTGGTAGATGTTATGTAAGCAACGCTATTGTTTCTTTGGGGGCTGGATTCATTGGGCTTATCAAATAGACGGTTTCTTGATTACATCTGCTTATTTTTCAGGAGTCTTTTTTTGTTTGTTTTTCGAGGCAGGGTTTTTCTGTGTAGTCTTGGCTGTCCTGGAACTCACTCTATAAATCAGGTTGGCCTTGAACTCACAGAGATCTGCCTGCCTGTGTCTCCTGAGTGCAGGGATTTAGGAGTCTATTAATACAAATACGGGGAAGCCGGGCGGTGGTGGAGCACGCCTTTAATCCCAGCACACGGGAGGCAGAGACAGGCAGTTCTCTGTGAGTTCGAAGCCAGCCTGGTCTACAAGAGCTAGTTCCAGGACAGGCTCCAAAGCTACAGAGAAACCCTGTCTTGAAACAAAAAACATACAAACAAAAAACCAAAAAAACCCAAATCCGGGGAAGAAGGGCTGGGACTGTAGCTCAGGGATAGAGCATTTATCTCTCATGCGTGAAGCTGTACGCTCATTGCCCAGAACTGCCCTCCCCCCACCCCCCCCAAAAAAAACTTATTGGAAAGAAATATCTGAAGTTCCCCTGGAACCCAGCAAACTTGGGATTCAATTCCCGACTCTCTCTCTTCCCAGCAGTGACTTCACTGGGAAGTGACCTCACCTATTAAAGTATGTATAGCTCAAAAAGGATACTCCAGTTGTCCACCCCTACCAGAAGCGCTGTTCTCACTGTAGAAGGCTAAAGTAGATCTCAAGTAAGGTGGCACAGCATACGCCTAACTCTCAAGTCCCTTCCCTACATCCTCACCCATCCACAGTTGAGCACCCTGCATTGTCTTCTTGGCCAATTCCGGTGGTAGAACTCAAATTTTAACCCTCTCTTTACTACTTCATTGTATCATGCAGGGACCTTCCAAGACTCAGTTTCCCCTTTGGCATAACAGAGTCAAACACAAGTGGTGTAGGTGTGTGAGAACAGGCTCTATGAGCCACCAGACGTCACAGTCATTACAGCTGATCAGACTGAGAATGCAGTTCAGTTCAGTTTGGTCGAGTCTCCAGGTTCAAGCCCCAGTACGGCATAAATTGAGGGAGGTGACAAGTGCCTAAAATCCTGGCACACTGGAGGTGGAGGACCAGGTGCAGATCAGACTCATTTTGGTTACAGAGTCAGTCCAGGTCAGCCTGGGCTACATAATTTGGTCCTTAAAAGCATGGAGGGGGGAGGCTCTCAAGGCCCCACTCCCTCTCTGAGGCGCTACTTGTAGGGTAAAAGGGCCAGCCAAAGAAACCTACCCTGACTGAAACCAGAACCAGTGAAAGAAACCCACCCTGACCCTAAAACCAGAACCAAGGAAACATGCCCTGACCCTGAAATCAGAGCCAAAAGGCTCAAAGGGGCCAGTGAAATTGGCCCTGAAACCAGAGCCAAATCAATCGGCCCCTGACCAACTGAGCATGAAACCAACCAATCCCTGAGCACGAAATCTAGCCAATCTGAGTTTTTCCAAACTCATGAGGATTGAAATCTGACCATTTTCCACCCTGAAAAATCTCCACCCTGGAAAAACTCTGCCCCTAAGAAGCGCTATATAAGCCATGTGCTGTTCAGTTTGCTGCTGCCTTTTCCATCATGCCAAAGGCAGCTACCCTCCTAGAGTCTTCCTAATAAATCTCCTGAATGAGGTTTGGGTGAGAAGTAGAGAAGTAACTTTCCGCAGGAGCCGGAGCTGGGCAGAGCTGAACAGGACTGTAACAACTTTGCTGGGGAAACCCTCCCCTGCAGGGCCAGCGCTGTTACATTGGGGAAACCTTTCCCTGGAGCAGGGCTGTAAGCTACTGCGTTTACAGTGACTTTCTGGTACTCCTGATGGCCAGGTTCCTTTCCATCTGAGCTGCAATGCTTATACTACTGGCAGTCAATGATTGCTGGAAGAGGAAGAGAAAACATTTTCTTCAGTGGTGTAGCTACTGATAAAGAGCCCTTGCTCTGTAAATAGCCTTCACCCTGCTCCTGAAAGCGACTTTAATGAAACTCACAGGGCCACGAAAGAAAAAAAGAAAAGAAGAAAGTGAAAGAAATAAAGAAGGAAGGGAGGGAGGGAGGGAGGAAGGAAGGAAGGAAGGAAGCAAGCAAGCAAGCAAGCAGAAGGGAAACTGAGGTGGGAAGACCAGAGACTGCACAATAACACGAGTCTTCAAGATGCCCGACAGTAAAGGCACGTCTCTCTCACGAATTAATAGCAAATAACGTCTAAAAATAAAAAGGAGTAACAAGATGGCTCAGAGGGTAAAGCCACTTGCTGTTAAACCTAATAACCCAAATGCAAAGCCACAGGAAGGAGACAACTCCCTTAAGTTGTCGTCCGTCCTCCACACGGGTGGCACACACGTGCCCCTCGCCCACACTCAAACAAATAAACAGATGTAATTAACTTTAGAAAAATAAATAAGTAAAAAGAGAGAGAGTGGAATACTCCTGAGGAGGTAGTCTGCTTAGCCACAGAGGGCGCGCTGAAACTACAACTCCCGGCCTCCTTTGGGCCGGTAAAGGCGGATGGCCTCACGGTATTGGTCCTTCCTCCATGGGGCAGGGCTTGACGAGAGGCCCCCTTTCCACTGTTGCCAGGGGAGACCGCTGCAGGGAGGCGGAAATTGCCGAGGTGGGCGGCGAGTGCCGAGGCGGCGCGCGGGAAGGTCTGGCGGCCATGGCGGCCCCGGGACCTGCGAGTCGCTTCTGGTGCTCCTGTCCCGAGGTGCCCTCCGCCACATTCTTCACCGCCCTGCTCTCGCTGCTGGTGTCGGGGCCCCGCTTGTTCCTGCTGCAGCCGCCTCTGGCACCATCGGGGCTGTCGCTGCGCTCCGAGGCCCTGCGCAACTGGCAAGGTGAGCAGCGACTGGGCGGGGATGACGCGCTTCCTCATCCCGGGGACTCCATCTATCACTACCAGGCAATCCCCAGCCTCCGTGCCCATCACTGTTCTTCCCACTTGGGGCTCCAGCATGTCTTGTCCAAAGCCTCATCATCATTTTCGCCAATTCCTTCCCTACCCAAAATTGCCCCTTGCATGTCACCCCAGATTCATTCATTCTTTGATCTCGAGGATGAATTACCTTCCTTCGCTCCTCCAGTTTTATAAATACGGACCCCCATCTGCTGAAGGCCTGAGCCCCTCAGGAACAAAACAAAAGTCTCTCACCTTCATTTTGACAGTTGAACCTCGTCTCTTGTCACCCCTATGAATGGTTTTTCCTCCTGAGTCTAGAATTTTCTGCTGCGTCTTTACCGTAATCCTGACTCTTAATTCCAGCTCACCAGAAGGAGGAAAGAGGCCGTTTTCTGCCCCTGGTAAAGTGCTTGTTTTCTCAGGGGAGAGAAATTTCTCACACCAATTAAGTCTGTAATCGTCCTTTTCTAAAAGACAGGATTCCTAGTCTTTGTTTCTTTCTCATTCTTTCCTGGAAAATCCCGGTTGCTCCCAATGTAATAGGCCTGTGCATTCATCTCATGTAATCCATGTAATCCTCACAGCGATTTCATGACAGGACATATTAAATTGCCTGTTTACCAGAAATTGAGGCTAAATACTGAGACTCCCAGAGCTAATGCATCATAATATTGAGAAAGGAACCCAGCCTTTTGTTTTTAGTATGCTGTTTTAGAACTAAGGTTTGGGTATATAATTTGCACGTTCTCATATAGATATAAACATATGTGAGTCATTTAATTCGGGATCTGTGGGGTGATGGCACATGCCTTTAGTCCCAGGCAGAGGCAGGCAAATCTGTGAGATCAAGGCTAACCAGGACTACAGAGAAACCCTGTCTTGAAAAACAAGACTTCAATATGGAAGTAGCCAGCAAATAACGAAGGCTTCAAGAGACAGTCTGACTAGGTGTTATGCTCAAAGCTGAAGCTTCCTTTTGCTCTAGATGTGTGAAGCATGTAACCCTTCTCTCAGTGAGCTGAAAGCCAGTCTAGATAAGGCACATACCCTCGATCTTTTCTTTTCTTTCCTTTGAAACAGAGTCTTGCTATTTCTTTAGACCAGAATAACCAGAACTCACCATATAACCCAGTCCAGCCTCAAGGCAATGATCCTCCTGCCTCAGCCTTCTGAGTACCAGGACAAAGACATCCTATGCTTACTTAACCCTATTTGTGTGAGTGTGGGGTTCATGAACAGATAGAGATATGGGGCCTTCGAAGGACTTGGGTTTGACCTGTTCTATCACAGTGAGGAAAGTCAAGCTATGAGGATATGGACGTTGAACTCAACTGAGCCCGGGCAGCCTGGTTATGATAAAGCTAAGATCCCCTCAAAGTCTTAACACTCCTAAGAATGTGCTATTGTTTGATCCATCTCTCTCATGTTAAGGTTTCAGCCCACAGAGATAGATAAGTACATTAGAGAGCCAGGCGTGGTGGTACCCTGGGCAGGCAGAGGCAGGTAGGTGGATCTCTGTGAGTTTGAGGCCATAGTGAGTTCCTCTCTCAGATAAACAAAGTACATTAGAGCGCTATAAGGTAGTTCCGCAGGTAAAGGCACTTGTCACCAATCATGAGAACTGCAGTTTGGTCCCCGGTGGAACTGACTCCTGAAGGTTTGCCTCTGAACTCCACAGGGGGGCCATGGCATTCCCATGCACTCCCATATACCCACAAATAAAGAAAGATTAAGTTTTTAAAAGTTATGTATGTTAGCGATAACTTATGCTTAGAAAAAAATAAAAGGAATAAACCAAATAGGATGGCAGGCACTTGTAGTTTCAGCACTCAGAGGCTGAGACAGAAAGATGGTGAGTTGCTGGCCAGAAAAAAAAGGGGGGGGGCTGGAGAGATGGCTCAGCGGTTAAGAGCACTGACTGCTCTTCCAGAGGACCCAGGTTCAATTCCCAGCACCCACATGGTAGCTCACAACTGTCTGTAACTCCTGTTCCAGGGGATCTGACAACCTCACACCAATGCACATAAAATAAAGTTAAATTTAAAAAAAAAGATTTAAAAAGCCTGTTACCAAAAAAAAAAAAAAAAAAAGGCCAAGTGTGGTGACTTACACCTCTAATCCCAGCCCTCAGGAGCCAGCCTGGTCTACATAGCAAGGTATAGGCAGGCCAGCCAGAGCTGCATAGTGAGACCTTGTCTCACAACAGAGAAAGAAAAAAGGATGTTGCATCTTATGGCATATAAATCTTGGCTGCACCTGTAGACTGGAACAGCGCTCTTAGAGAAGACTTCTAATTTCTGTATATTATTAATGATACCATTATAGTCCTTCTAAACCACAAAATAATTCATGATTCCTCTTTTCTTCCCCTGAACAGCCTCTGTGGAAGGAGAGGCCAGAATCACAGATGAGGAGACGGGCATACACTGTTAAGTGACACCCACTCAGTCACTCCTGAAGCTGTTCCAATTAATTAACCCTCAGACTGCCCAGTGAGGTAGGTCAGTAGTAAAGTCTAAAATTGGAGGGCTGGAGAGATGGCTTAGCAGTTCAGAGAGCTTGCTTCAGCCCAGCGGTGCTGACGCACACCTTTAATCCCAGCACTCGGGAGGCGGAGGCAGGTGAATCTCTGTGTGTTCAGGGCCAGCCTGGTCTACAAAGCTAGTTCCAGGACAGGCTCCAAAGCTACAGAGAAACCCTGTCTTGAAAAATCAAAAGAGAGAGAGCGAGCTTGCTGCTCTTGCAGAGGAGCCAAGTTTGGTTCCCAGCACCCCGCATGGGGCAGCTCACACCTGCCTGTACCTCCAGCTCCAGGGCTCCAACACCCTCCACTGACCCCCACAGGTACCTCCACACAGGTGCTATATGCAGATTCACAAAAATAAAAATAAATCTTTAAAAGAAAGCCTAAAGCAATGTTATAAAGCGGTTGACAAGTTCAGAAAAAGCTATCTTTTTCACACATCGAAGTTGGTCTTGACAATCTTTGCTCCAGGGCCAGGAAGGAATGGAAGCTACATTATATGTTCATGCTTTGGATCACGGGAATTGCTCTTGCTAAGCCCTGCTCCAGGACCAGAAGGAACGGAGGTTATATGATGTCCTTACGCCTTGAACGGTGGGGCCTACTCTCCCAGAGGAGCCGAGAATGACCCTGAACTCCTGATCTTCCTGTCTCTGCCTCCTGAGTGTTGGGCTCCTAGGTGCGCACCACCACTTCCTGTGTGCGGTAAAAGTGGTGCTAGGAATGGAACCCAGGACTTTGTACACACTTGGCAAGCACCCTACCAGCTGGGTTCCAGCTTCAAGGCTCCCTCCCCAAGCTGGCTTGGGACCTGGTTGCCCCTCGTTGGAACAGCACCGCATTGGACTGTTAACCCAAACCCATCTTTAGTTTACAGGCTGGTGACCTACATCTTCGTCTACGAGAATCCAGTCTCTCTGCTCTGCGGTGCCATCATCATCTGGCGCTTTGCTGGCAACTTCGAGAGGACCGTGGGCACCGTCCGCCATTGCTTCTTCACCTTCATCTTCACCGTCTCCTCTGCCATCATCTACCTGTCATTTGAGTCTGTGTCATCACTGTCCAAGCTGGGTGAGGTGGAGGATGCCAGAGGGTTCACCCCCGTGGCTTTTGCCATGCTGGGAGTCACCTCAGTCCGCTCTCGGATGAGGCGGGCCCTGGTGTTTGGTGTGGTGGTGCCTTCCGTCCTTGTGCCGTGGCTGCTGCTGTGTGCCTCCTGGCTCATTCCTCAGACCTCCTTCCTCAGCAACGTCTCTGGCCTTTTGATCGGCCTATCGTGTATCCTTCCTGGAAGGGAGCTACAGAGTGAGGCTACACCAGGGTGTAAACTCACTTGGGGGTGTGGGGAGTCAGGTACACAGTCGTAGGCTCCTACACAAGCAGCCTGGGTTTGGCCCCAGCTTGGAAAACCTGGGAGTCTTGGGCAGCTCTCCGCATCCCTGGATCAGAACTCATCTGGAAAAATTGAGTATGGTTGCCAGCCCAGGTCAACTCAACACAGCTGGTTAGCAGTTTAAGCTTAATTATACGGGCCTGCCTTTTTTTCCCCTTGTAAACTGAGGTGTAATCTACTCAACTAACTTGAGTGTGAAGCTTCACTGGAAGAGGGCCAGGGAGATGGCTTCGTCAGTAAAGCATCTGTGCAAGCGTGAGGACACAAGTCATAGCCTTGGGACTTAAACTCTGATCCCATGCTTCGGAGGTGAAGACGGGTAAACCCCTAAGGCTCACTGCCCCACCAGCCAAGCCTAGCTTGGTCAATTCCAGATCAATTGGGAGACCCCAGTTCCTGAGGAGACGAGGCTGGCTTCTGATCTCCACACACAGGCACTCACATAGTAGAGAAGCATGAGATGCCCGTCAGGCAGAGATGTTCGTGGACCGGTTAAGAGACAGACCTGGACTTGTGGATAGTTTTTCTATTTTTGCTGGGTTAAGAGTATCAAGCTCAGGGCATTGTGCATGATTGACAGACACCCTACCACTCAGATACATCCCAGCCCTTAATTTTCTTTCTTCTCAGAGAGAAAGGGATTGTAACAGGGTCTTGCTATATGGCCCAGGCTAACCTCAAACTCAAGACCCACCTCAGTTTCCTGAGTGCTAGGATTACTATCACTCACCACCGCACCTGGTTCCACACCCCGAATATCAGTTTCTAGGTGTGCACTTCCTTCCTTCCTCCTTCCCTCCCTTCCTTTATTTTTTGATTTATTTTTGTTTGTGGGTCTCTGGATGTGTGCACCTACATGCTGACACTTGAGGATGCCAGAAGAGGTTGTCAAGTCCCCAGGAACTGGAGTTACAGGTGGTGGTGAGCTGTCGTGTCAATGCTGGGAACTGAACTTGGGTCCTCTAGAAGAGCAACTTGCACTCTTAACTATGAAGCCATCTTTATGTTCCCCTGCCCTCCAAAGGTGACTCACTGTGTAGCCCTGGATGGCCTGGAACTCGACCGTACAGATCAGGCCGGCCTCAAACTCACAGAAATCTGCCTGTCTCCACCTCCTGAGTGCTGGGATTGAAGGTGTAGGGTGTGTGCCCCACGCCGGCTTGCCTCTTCTGTAGTTTTGAGATCAGGTGTAAGGTAGCACAGTTGGACCTGGAACTGACTGAGCCGGAAGATGGAAGTCAGTCCTCCAGCTTCAGGAGTATCAGGGATTAGCGCCTGATTATTACCGGAACCATCCATTTTAGGCAGGGCTGAGGATCCAGCATGGGCCCTCTGATCCATCAGCCTAGTCAAGGCCCCACTGAGCCGCATGGCCAGCATCACCCTTATCTGGCTTTTATCAGGGACTGAGCTCCCTAATTGGGAATACTGAGATCCAGAATCCTCCAAAGTCCGCAGTGTTTTGAGCATTAACACAACACAAATGGGATATACTGTCCCTGGCCTGACTATAATCGAAGAAAGAACATGGATGCACCCAGAATCCTGTGTAAAGTCACCTCAGGCTGTGTGAGGTACACGTGAAACATTAATGGATTTTATCATGCATATGCATGATTTTCAACTAACCTCATAAGCCCTGAGATATTTCACTCAAACTATTTTGGATAAGGAACGCTCAACCTGTACTTACCCCTTGGTGCAGGCATAAACTAGTTGGCTTAATATTTGCTGAAGGGCAGCTAGTAAGGTGTCCTGATGGGTAAATGATCACTGGCAAACCTGAGTTCCATCCCCGGGACCTTCGTGCTGGAGTTCAACTCCATGAAGTTGTACTTCAACCCCCTCCCCCCGCCGCCACACACTGTGGTACACTTGCACCCACATGCATGTCCACACATACAGAATATTTGTGTAATAAGTATTTGTTGAAGGGTGTATGAAACAAGCTTTGTAGCTGTGCAGTGATAGAGACTATATGGAGAAAATGCTTCCAGAGAAGCCGCAATGAAACTTGCCAGCCCTGGTGGTGCATGCCCCATAACCCCAGCACTCAGGAGTTTGGGGGGGGGTTGTTTTAAGTTCAAGACCAGACCAAGCTACATACATCTTCTTCCTCCTCAACAAAAAGCCATGTGAAGTTTAGTTGGCACACTGAGGCAGAGCACCTTTGATTTGGAGCAAAAGTCTAGGAGCGTGCCGGTCTCTGCACTGTATTAAGACTGGCTTGTAAACCAGCTGCGGTGGCGGAGTTGATGGTGGTCGTGGCAGTGGTCACATGTCTTTAATCCCAGCACTCAGGAGGCAGAGGCAGGCGGATCTCTGAGTTCAAGATCAGCCTGGTCTACAGAGCTACAGAGAGACCCTGTCTCAAAAAGCCAAAAAGGAAAGGAAAGGATGGCTGTGACTGATAGGCGTGTTTGGAAGGCCCAGGAGGTGCGAGTGAACTCTCATGCGCACTGCACATGGCATTGTTCCTGTGAGGTGCGTGGATGGAACTGCTCAGCTCTCTGCAGAGACTGGTGTTCACACCTGTGCCTCCCAGGGGCTGGGGCCTTAAAGGGCATGTCCGCTGCCTCTGCCCTGCTGCCTTCAATTTTACTTAATACACTCCCCTCAGATGGCCTCACCTACTGCTACTCCCTCGACCTCTCTGAGCGAGTAGCCCTGAAGCTTGATCAGAAGTTCCCCTTCAGTGTCATGAGAAGGATCCCCCTGTTCAAGTACATCTCAGGTTCTTCTGCCGAAAGAAGAGCCGCCCAGAGCCGGAAGTAAGTGGTGAATCCCTCGCCTTTTGTGTGGTTGGTTTCGGTGCTGGGGGTTGGCCCCAAGGCCTTGCCCATGCTCGTCACTTGCTATGTCACTGTGCTGCCACCCACTCTGCCTTTGAGTCATAGAAAGTCAGGGTTGGCTTTGAACTTGGGAGGCTCTTGTCTGTTCCTCTCAGATACCAGGCTGTAAATATAATCCCACTGCCGGCTCTCAGTCTCATTCCAGGAGCAACTAAAGGGTGTGGTTCACCTTAGCTGGGTCATCTTGGAGGATAAAGGAAGAGGGGAACACAGTTTCTGAGCTCTTTGCAGCTAAGGATTGTAGTTCTATTTCATCAGTAGAGCCCCTGCCTAGAATCCCCCAGGGAGGGGCTGGGGTGTGGCTCAGTGGTAGAGCCCCTGCCTAGAATCCTCCAGTGAGGGGCTGGGGTGTGGCTCAGTGGTAGAGCCCCTGCCTAGAATCCCCCAGGGAGGGGCTGGGGTGTGGCTCAGTGGTAGAGCCCCTGCCTAGAATCCTCCAGTGAGGGGCTGGGGTGTGGCTCAGTGGTAGAGCCCCTGCCTAGAATCCCCCAGTGAGGGGCTGGGGTGTGGCTCAGTGGTGGAGCCCCTGCCTGGAATCCCCAGTGAGGGGCTGGGGTGTGTATCATATACACATAAATGGAAAATCATTTTAACAAGAAGGTAATGTAATGCACATCTTTAATTCCCAGCACTAGGGAGACAGGAGCAGGCAGAACCCTGTGAGTTTGAGGCCAGCCTGCTCGACATAGAGTTCTAGGCTGGCCAAGACCTTAGTGAGATCCTGTCTCAAAAAAAGGAAAATGCTCCCAGAAGCGGGAGTGGAGTTGTGAGCTGGGGCTGGAACCAGGGCCTGCTTGGCACGTACTACGCAGTTCTCCACTGAGCCCAGCCCAGCCCTGAGGGCAAAAGAATTTTTTGTATTTTCAAAATTTTTTATTTGTGTGTGTGTTTTACTGATGGAGTTGGTGGCGTGGGACCTAAAAATGAGGTGGACTAAAGTCTTGTGCAATAGCCAGCTTAGATCAACAGGCAGTTTATACCCTAGGGTTAGGACGCTTCGCGTGAGTAAAGTGTTCATAGGTCACGAGGACAAGCCGCCCACAATATGGAAGTGCGTGAATAACAACAGCTGAAGTGAGCTCACTCTCAGCCGCTACACCTGGGAGGAGCGTGCAAACACATTCCAAGAACAACTCTGTGTTCGGAAGACACTGAGAGCACAAGACTCTTCTTTCCTCAGAGTTTTCTCCCAAGCACTCAGAACGCTCGTGCGACTCTGTTCTCAGACTGTGTTTCCACGTGTACAGTCTTACCTAGTCCGCATGAACCCCTAGATTTGATCCTGAGCACTACACGGGGTGGGGGGGGGGCTTGGTGGCTCGTGCCTGTAACCCAAATGTTCAAGGTCATTCTTAGCTACATTGAGGAAGCCTTAGTTGCACGAAGCTCTGCCCCCTTCCCCTCCAAATAGATCTTTCTCTTCCTGAAACTTAGTGCTGGCTATGACTCCATCCAGGCTCTTATCTCAGGAAATGACATGGTGTACCTTGTCGCTGCCAACAGAATGACGGTCTCCTCTCTTATTCCCTTCCAGGCTGAACCCTGCACCTGGCTCCTACCCCACACAGAGTTGCCACCCTCATCTAACCCCAAGTCACCCTGTCACCCAGATGCAGCATGCGAGTGGCCAGAAACTGACCTCCTGGCCTCCCGGACACATGCCCAGCCTCCCTCCATACCAGCCTGCTTCCGGCCTGTGTTATGTGCAGAACCACTTTGGTCCTAACTCCAATGGCTCCAGTGTGTACCCAGCTTCTGCAGGGACCTCCCAGGGGGTACAGCCTCCCTCCCCTATCAGCTGTCCTGGCACTGTGTATTCTGGGGCCCTGGGCACCCCAGGGGCTACAGACTCCAAGGAGTCTTCCAAGGTTGCCATGCCCTAGTCAGTCTGCAGAGAAGGCTCCTACACGTTGGGCAGAGAAGGGTTCTATCTGAGCGAGGAATTGCTTAAGGATTATCTACTGAAGCCAGGGCATGCTGGTCTGTCATCCCAGCTGCTTGGGAGGTTGAAGTCAATAGATCCAAAGGCCAAGGTCTGTCTGGGCTCTAGAACAAGTTCAAGGCCAGCCTAGGCTATGTATAACAAGACTGTCTCAAAATTAATAAAACTGGCTGGAACTGGGGCTCTGTGGTAGAGTGCTTACCTAGCATAGTCCTCAGCTCCACCCCTCCCCGCCCAAAAAAAGATTATTTATGAAATACCTCTATGTGCCAGCTCTGTTGAGTAGTTTGATAAATGTCCTATATATCTGTGTCGTTTCCCCTCAAGGCAGCTCTAGAAAGTAAAGTTTACTGACACAGGAAATAAAACTGAGCGTAGAAGGACATGCCTGTAAGCTCAACTATGGTCAAGGCAGGATCAGATGTTGAAGGTCATCCCCAGCTACACAGTGGGTCTGAAGCCAGCCACTGGGCTGCATGAGAAGTAAGGCATTCTGGGGTCCCCTGGAGTCTCGAGGTGCCACAGCCAGTGCTAGGTTTCTTGGTTCCTAATCCAGTGTCCCGAGCATGAGAAAGTACGATTGTCATTGGCTGCCAGGGACTTGCCGGTCCTACCATCCCATCCTGCTCAGTGCCTGTGAGTCCTTGCTCGAGTCTGGTGTGTCCTTGTACTGGACAGTCTGTAACATGTCTCCCCCGCCCCCAGCCATCCTTGTCCTGACTTCTGCCGGACCGTGATGACCTGCAGCAGTGTGCTGGTGGTCCACCCCGTGAGTTACCTTTGTATAAAACCAGCCTCCAGCCGCCAGTGGTGCGTTGCTCTTCTGTTGTCAGTCCGGGTGGGTTGTGACTTGAACAACAGGAACGAGGGTGGTATCAAAAGGATCACATCGAGTCTACACAAAACCTGTGCTCAGGGGTCAGCAGTGAGGTCCTAATACAGGAAGTGGGTGGAAAAGACGCAGTAGAACGTTGACCACAAAAAAGAATATCAGATTGCACCAATATGAAGCAGAATTTGAGATGGTTCAAAAACTGTCATTTTGGGGACAGGATCTTGTGATGTAGACCTAGCTGTCCTGGAACTCGATATGTAGACCACGCTGGCTTCAAAGTCAAAGATTCACCTGCCTCTGCCTCTTGTGCACTAGGATTAAAGGGGTGCACCTTCACACCTAACAAAAAATGTTTAAAGATTAATGTCTGTGGGTGTGGGTGTATACAAGTGCATTTGAGTGTCTGGAGAAGCCAGAGGGAGCTGATCCGCTGGAATTGCGGCTGTAGGGAATTATGAGCCATGAGTGCTTGGAACTCTGGTCCTCTGCAAGAGCAACGTTCTTAACCGCCAAGACAGCTCCCAGACCTCAAAGCCTGTTTTATTAAACAGAACAAACAGATTTATTAAGGAAAATTAATAAAGCACTCCCCAGGATATCCCTGAGAGAGAAATATCCGGCTTTTTTTTTTTTCTCCAGCTAGCCTGGAGCTCACTGTAGCTATGTAGACCAGACTGGACTTGAACTCAGATACCCACCTGCCTCCCCCAAGTGCTAGAATTAAAGGCATGTGCCACCACTGCCCAGCCCTGATCCTGATGACATTTTGAACATAAATCTTTTTTCTTTCTTCCTTCCGTTCTTCTTTCCCTTCTTTCCTTCTTTCTTTTTCTTTTCTTTCTTGTTTTTAGTTTTGTTTTTGCGGCATGGTCTCCTGTATCTCAGGCTGGCTTTGAACTCACGGTGTACCTGAGAATGACTTTGAATTCTGATCCTCCTGCCTCTGTATTTTGAGTGTTGGGATTACCTGCTTGTGCCACCATGCCCAGCTTGTGCAGGGCTGGGGATGAAAGCCACAGCTTTGTGCATGCTGGGTAAAGACTGCCCACTCAGCCACAGCCACGGCCTTTTTTTTATTGATATTTATTGAGCTCTACATTTGTCTCTGCTCCCCTCCCTGTCTCTCCCCTCCCCCCTTCAACCCTCCCCCAAGGTCCCTATGCTCCCAATTTACTCAGGAGATCTTGTCTTTTTCTACTTCCCATGTAGATTAGATATATGTAAGTCTCTCTTAGTGTCCTCATTGATGTCTAAGTTCTCTGGGATTGTGGTTTGTAGGCTGGCTTTCTTTGCTTTATGTTTAAAAACCACCTATGAGTAAGTACATGTGATAATTGTCTTTCTGTGTCTGGCTTACCTCATTCAAAATAATGTTTTCTAGTTCCATCCATTTTCCTACAAAATTCAAGCTGTCGTTATTTTTTTCTGCTGTGTAGTACTCCATTGTGTAAATGTACCACATTTTCCTTATCCATTCTTCGATCAAGGGGCATTTAGGTTGTTTCCAGGTTCTGGCTATGACAAACAAAGCTGCTATGAACATAGTTGAGCACATGTCTTTGTGGCACAATTGAGCATCCTTTGGATATATACCCAAAAGTGGTATTATTGGGTCTTGAGGAAGGGTGCTTCCTAATTTTCTGAGAAATCGCCACACAGACATCCAAAGGGGTTGTGCCAGCTTGCATTCCCACCAGCAATGCAGAAGTGTTCCCTTTTCCCCACAACCTCTCCAGCATAAGTTGTCATCACTGTTTTTGATCTTGGCCATTCTTATAGGTGTAAGATGGAATCTCAGAGTTGTTTTGATTTGCATTTCTCTGATGACCAAGGATGTTGAACATTTCCTTAAGTGTTTTTCAGCCATTTTAGATTCCTCTGTTGAGAGTTCTCTGTTTAGGTCTGTACTCCATTTTTTTTATTGGATTATGTGATCTTTTGGTGTCCAATTTCTTGAGTTCTTTGTATATTTTGTAGATCAGACCTCTGTCTGACGTGGGGTTAGTGAAGATCTTTTCCCATTCTGTAGGCTGTCGTTTTGTCTTGTTGACTGTCCTTTGCTTTACAGAAGCTTTTCAGTTTCAGGAGGTCTCATTTATTGATTGTTTCTCTCAGTGTCTGTGCTGCTGGGGTTCTATTTAGGAAGTGGTTCCCTGTGCCAATGCGTTCAAGTGTATTTCCCACTTTCTCTTCTATAAGATTCAGTGTGGCTGGCTTTATGTTGAGGTCTTTGATCCATTTGGACTTGAGCCACAGCCCTTTTAAAACAGATGTGAACCACTGGGTTAATAGAAAGAAAGGTACCTGGGTAAAGTATAAGATATGCTGGGTCAGGTGAGTGTAGGCGTCTTTTAAACACTCACACTTAAATGTCCTTTGCCTCCAGTCGCTCTGAGGTACCGTGGGTGAGAGTACAGTCTGTTTTTTGTTTGTTTTTGTTTTGTTTTTTGAGGCAGGGTTTCTCTGTAGCTTTGGAGCCTGTCCTGGAACTAGCTTTTGTAGACCAGGCTGGTCTCGAATTCACGGAGATCCACCTGCCTCTGCCTCCTGAGTGCTGGGATTAAAGGCATGTGCCACCACTGCCTGGTGTACAGTCTGATTAAGACAAAAAGTCATTGTGGTGCATGTCCTTAATCCCAATCAACACTTGGGAGGTAGAGGAGGCAGTCAGATCTCTGTAAATTGGAGCCAGCTGGTCTACATAGGGAGGTCCAGGTGAGCCACAGCTACAAGCGAGACTTTATAGCATGGAAACAAAAGATAAAAATCTAGGGGGTGTGGGCTAGGAGATGCCCTTTTACCGTAGATGGGATTTTTGTAAAATTGCAAGTTTACATTTGGGAAGGAAGAGGTCTCATGTAGCCCGGGCTGGCCTCAAACTATGTAACTGAGCCAAGAATTACCTTGAATTACTGCTCCTCCTGCCTCCACCTCCTGAGAACCAGGATTTTAAGCGTGCCCACCAGTTGCAGTTTACATGACCACAGAGATTGAAGCCAGGGCCTGATGCATGCTAGGCAGACATTTACCACCTGGACTATATCAAGAATGTAAGATGGAGCTCCAGGAAGCATGGACTGCAGGTCAGTGAGGCAAGCCTCACAGTGGGTGTTGGGCCCTGGAACTCTTGAGGTCCACGGTGGTATGTCCCTTTATGCCTGGACAGATGCCAGCTACAATAGCAATACTCCAAGTTGAACTTGAAGCCTGGCTTCTGAGGGATCCAGTGCCACCTACAGAACAGGTGACAAGGCCACCTGAAGCCTTATTGGTTTTTATGAGACAGTCTTAGAGTGTGTTCTAGGTTGACTTAGAACAGAAAATTCTCTGCTTTGACTGGTGAGTGCTGAGATAACAGATGCACACTCTGGGCTTACAGCTGTGCCAGGATAACAGATGCACACGCTGGGCTTACAGCTGTGCCGGGATAACAGATGTGCACATGCTGGGCTTACAGCTGTGCCGGGATAACAGATGTGCACATGCTGGGCTTACAGCTGTGCCGGGATAACAGATGCACACGCTGGGCTTACAGCTGTGCCGGGATAACAGATGTGCACATGCTGGGCTTACAGCTGTGCCAGGATAACAGATGCACACTCTGGGCTTACAGCTGTGCCAGGATAACAGATGCACACTCTGGGCTTACAGCTGTGCCAGGATAACAGATGCACAAGCTGGGCTTACAGCTGTGCCGGGATAACAGATGTGCACATGCTGGGCTTACAGCTGTGCTGGCATAACAGATGTACCCACGCTAGGTTTATAGCTGTGATCTTCAAGAGCTCCTTATACTCCTAGCCAAGATTCTCAGGAAAGCTCTCCAAAGGCTAGCGAAGCCTGCACTGTTTCTTTTTTCTTCTTCTTCTTCTTCTTCTTCTTCTTCTTCTTCTTCTTATTATTATTATTATTATTATTATTATTATTATTATTATTATTATTATTATTACATGTACTTGTTGGTTTTGTGTCAACTTGACACATACTAGAGTCATCAGAGAGGAAGGAGCCTCAGTTGAGGAAATGTCTCCGTAAGATCCAGCTGTAAGACATTTTATCAATTAGTGATCAATGGGAAAGGGCCTAGCCCTTTATGGGTGGGGCCATCCCTGGGCTGGTAGTCCTGGGTGTTAAAAGAAAGCAAGCTGAGCAAGCCAGGGGAAGCAAGTCAGTAAGCACCACCCTTCCATGGCCTCTGCATCAGCTCCTGCCTCCAGGTTTCCTCCCTGTTTGAGTTCCTGTCCTGACTTCCTTCCATGATGGACAGCAATGAGGAGCGTAAGCTCTAAACCCTTCCTCCCCAACTTGCTTGTTGTTGTTGTTGTTGTTTCAAAACAGGGTTTCTCTGTATAACAGCTCTGGCCGTCCTGGAACTTTCTTTGTAGGCCAGGCTGGACTCGAACTCAAAGAGATCTGTCTGCCTCTGTCTCCTGAGTGCTGAGATCAAGACCACCCAGCCCCAACTTTGCTTTTTGGTCGTGGTGTTTTGTTGCAGCAATAGAAACCCTAAGACATTATTACGTTATGTATGATGGGATATCCTTGATCTACAGTTCTCAAGTAGAGTCAGAGCATCTTTACCCAGCATGCCACTGGATGGCTGCCCTGACCCCCTGGATGGAATTCCTGCTCTTCTTGGGGGCCAAGCTATAACCCCCAGGGGCCAAAGATCTGAGCATCTTGGGTTTCTTGGGATGGGAAATCAGAGTGAGCTCCCTGCCTGTGGAAATCCACTCTGTCTCCACTGTGCCCCATGCAGTCAGAAGCACAGAACCCACAAGAATCCACATGTGTGTGCGCATTCTACACAGGCACATAGGAACACATACACGAACATTTTTGTTTTGTTTTGTTTTTCTCTGTGTATCCCTAACTGTTTTGGGACTCACTCCATAGACTAGGCTGGCCTCAAACTCACAGAGATCCGCCTGCCTCTGACTCCCCAGTGCTGGGATTGAAGGCGTGCGCCACCACCATGCTCGTTGTCCTGGCAGCTTATTGGGACAGCGTGAGCTTGAAAAGTCACACACTTGCTTAGGGCTAGGTTTCTTCTGCCCACAGGAGCTCTCTGCACAGCCCACAAGGGGCACGGTTCCCAGTTCCCAGAAGCCTGAGCCCTGGGAACTCGATCTTTCAAACTAAGTCTCCCACTCCCCTCCCCCCTCATTCATTCTTCTCCACACCCCAACATACTCATCCACCCCACACCATTTCATTCATCCCCTCCCTCCCCTTTACCCACTCCATCACCCTACCTCCTCCTTCTCCCATTCTTCCCCTCTCTGGTTCCCTCATCTAGTAGATACAGAGGACCTGTCACAGAGTCTGTGAACGCCCAGCTCACCAAGGTCTGGTTCCAATACAGCCTAGCGAAAGCAGCAGGAGGCCTAGCTTTGCAAGAAGTCACTGCCCACCCCATGTGCAACATAGCAGAGAAAATTGCCAGCTAGACCTACCAGGGGTGCCAGGCCCTGGCCCTGGCTTGGAGTCCCTCTAGGCCTCTCCAGAATGGAATGTGGAGGAGAACGGAGGACGCATGCTAGGGCAGATTCCCTCAGTCAGGCCTGACCTGAGAGGGCTGTAGGAGACTACACAAGGCCAGCAAGGAGTGAGTGAACGATCCATAGAGCCCAGGGTGGGAGGCCTTGTAAACCAACCCAGGGATTTAGGCTGGATCCCTTGGGTGTCAGAGATCACTGTAAGGTTTCTCCACTCATCCTCTTAGTACCCTATGGGAGCTGGGGAGCCTAAACCCAGCCTCTCCCATGGGTCACACACTGTGGGAGACTCTTCACCACAGAAACCTTTGGGTCGCACACAGCTGCGAGACTTAACCACAGAAATGCCTGCACAGGGTGAGGCAGGTCTCCTGAGGTGAGCCTGCCATGTGACAAGCTGCTCCTCTGTCCCGGTGAGTGACCAGGGACATTCCTGTGGCTGGCAAGGCTCTTGTGCCTCCTGTTTGTTCTTCCCTGTCCCCCACACCCAGGCGGACCCATCAGCTACCTCCCAAAGCTTCAGGTGCATATAAAAGGTAGCCTTCTGCCAGGCGGTGATGGCGCACGCCTTTAATCCCAGCACTTGGGAGGCAGAGGCAGGCGGGTCTCTGTGAGTGCACAGCCAGCATGGTCTACAGAGTTCCAGGACAGGTTCTAAAGCTACAAAGAAACCCTGTCTCGAAAAGCCTAGGGGGGAAAAAAAGCCTTCCAGGAGAGATCTGGAAGGACAGACTTCAGGTGACACACCCACCTCTCTTAAGGAACAAAGTTTGTCATCAGTCCCACAGGGCCTTGTCAGGGACGGACAGCTCTCTGTTGTCAGGTGCTGGGTACATCAGAGGCTATGCTGTCCTGAGCAGCCTGTCCATGTGTACCCCTCTCCTTACCTGGTGGCAGAAGTGGAAGGAGGGACAAGGGAAGGCTCTGGACCTTTCCAGAGGAGACTTGAAGAGAGGGAGCAAAGACCTAATAACAAATGCCAGTCAACCTTCCTGGATGCCCAGGATGCAAAGGAGAGAGTGTGGGGCTAAATGGTGCCATGCCAAGTGAAATGAGAAGGCAGGTGGTGCCAACACACAGTACAGGACCCATGCCACACAGAGACCCTTCCCTTCCTCCCTACCCGTTCCTGTCCTGGGGTTGGAACCCCGGGGCCTCACATCTGCCATGTAAGTGCTCTACCCCCGAGCCACACCTCTGGCCCCCTTTTCACCTGTTCTTTTTACAGGACAGGGTTTCTCTGTGTGGCCCTGACTGTCCTGGAACTCACTCTGTAGACCAGGCTGGCCTCTGCCTCCCAAGTGCTGGATTAAAATTATATGCCACCAGCTTCACTTTCCATTTTAAGAAAGGGTCTTACTAAGTTGCCCAGGCTGTCCTTGATCTAACTGGGTAACCCAGGCCGGCCTTGAACTTGTGGTCGTCTGGATGACAGGCCAGCACCAACAAGTCAGGTGAGAAAGTGTTCCTGGAGCCAGGGAGATGGCTGGCTCTCCTTTTCTTCCTTCCTCCCTCATGGAAATAGCAGCTCACAGTGCCAAGTCTCAGGTTGGCAGGGACTGGCTCACCCCTCTGCAGACTGCCAAGTCTGATTACCTGTGTTCAGTTCCAGGGGCCCACAAGGTAGAAATTGTTCTCTGACCTCCACACACATGCTGTGGCATGTACATGTGTGAGTGTGTGTGTGTGTAACATACACGCAAATGTAATTCTTAAAATTTGTTTTCAAAAGAAAGAAATAATTTCTCCCAGGGCAGGCTTAGTCAGGGATATGCATGCTCTAAAAGGTCACTGGAGCCCTCTGGTGGGGTCCCAAGGGAGGAAGGTTTGTTATTGGCACTCCTCCAACAGTGAAAACCAACATGTCTTTACCTTGGTCCTACCTCAACCTCTGCCCAGTGTGACCCAGCATATTGGGTCCTGAAGGTTGGGGACAAACTTTACCTGCAGTCCTGCCTCTCAGCCTCAGTCAGGATAAAACCCCAGGTTTCTCTGCAGGCCGTTCTGTCCATCTGTCCGTGTACCCCGCCCCTCCCCATGCCTGCCCCTGTCCCTCCCCCACATCCCCCCGATCCCAAGCGCTCTGCACCTGGAGCAGGCTCAGGTTTCCTGAGAATCAAAGACTTGGGAGTCAGGTTGCAATGTCCCCAAAGGGAGAATGAGGCCTGGAGCTCAAGTGGCACTTCACCCTGGGAAGCTCTGGGCTTTGGGTTTGGATAACAGCTTAACCATTCTAGAACCCAACATTGCCCGTCCCCCTCATGAGCTTCGGAAAAGGGAGTCTAAGGCTGGGCACAGCTCAGTGGTAGCGTGCTCAAACAGCGTGCGTGAGAACTTACGCTCAATGTTCAGCCCTGGCGAAAGAGAAAGGGGAGGGATTTGTTTGTTCATTAGTTTCACATTTTTCAATTGCATTTATTTATGGGGGCGCAAGCCACAGGTTACATGTGGAGGTCCGAGGATAACTCCCGAGAGTAGGTTCTCTTCTTCTGCCACGTGTGTCCTAGGAATCAAACTCCCTGTTACCAGGCTTGGCAGCAAGCACCACTAAGCCATCTCATCAGCCCATGAAGAAACAAAAGTTAAGATGGGGTCAGAAAATCTGGCTCCATTTTACTTGAGGAGGTTCTGCGGAGGTCCCTACGTCTGTATTCCAGACCCGAGAGGCAGAGGCACCCATCTCTACAGATGACCCTATGAGGTTCAGGGGGAGGATCAAGGCAGGGTTTGGGACAATGTCTCGGTAGGTGGCCCAGGCTGGCTAGGGAACGCTCAGTAGGAGAACACACACACACACACACACACACACACACACACACAATTACAAACCCTGCACTGACTCTAGAAGCTCATCTTGGTACTCTGTGCTTTTCAACTCTCCCCTTGCCACCCTGGGTCTAGTTGAACTGAAGATTCCAGAAAAAGAAAGAAGGAGATGGGGTGAGGAGGAAAGAAGAAAGAAAGGAAAGAGAGAAAAAGATGGGGGAGAGGGAAGGCTAAAGATTCTACAAGGCAAAGTGATAAAACTTCAAGATTGTGTGCACCACCATGTGGTTGCTGGGGATTGAGCTCGGGACCTCTGGAAGAGCAGCCAGTGCTCTTAACCTCTGAGCCATCTCTCCAGCCCAAAAACTTCAAGATTATGGATAGTCAAAATGTTAGATGCCAGGGCTGAAGAGCTGGTTTAGTGATTAAGAGCACTTGCTGCTCTTGCAAAAGACCAAAGTTCAGTTCTCAGCACCCATGTTGGGTGATTCACAACTGCCGGTAACTCCAGCTCCAAGGGATCTGATGTCCTCTTCTGGCTCTTCAGGCACTGTACTTACACCTACATACACACACACACACACACACACACACACACACACACAGAGAGAGAGAGAGAGAGAGAGAGAGAGAGAGAGAGAGAGATTAAAAAAATAAAAGCAAATCTAAAATAAAAACATTGTAAACCAAATAAATCCTGGACTGTTTCCAGTCCCTTTGAAAGTCATCTATCCTCACGCCTGTGTCTGACCTAACATCCTTGTGACTACCAGGATTTCATAAGATACCTTTAGCAGATCCGATCCAAAAGCTAAGGATGCCGTCAGATTGCCTCTGAAGCCTATAGCAGCGTTTTCCTCTCCTGCTGTAAGTGCCCATCTATAATTGTGTTTGGCTGAAACATTGACTTATTTTTCTCTCTCTTTCTCCCCCTTTTTTCTTTTCAAGACAGGGTTTCTCTATGTAAACCTGGCTGTCCTGGAACTCACTCTGTAGACCAAGCTGGCCTCCAACTCAGAGCTCCACCCGAGATTAAAGGAATTTATTTCTTTATTGTGTAACTAATAAAAATCACATGTAACCACTTCTACATTGGAACATGGAATTACAGATAATCAGAATCTATGTTCTCAGGCCACACCCACTCATATTTGGCTCTGGAATAAATGAATAATCTCTTTAAGGTGAAGCCTGTGATTTTGAATTGGCTGCATGGAGTCCAGAGAGCAGCTTGCCAGCATGTAGTCTTCTGGGTTCTCAGGAGGAGCCATCTGGACTCCAGCCCGGGAGAGAGGAAGTCACAGTGACTTCACTGCAGTGTGTATAGGGACATCACATTATTGGCTTCTGGTGCTGGGATGAGGGCAGGCAACCCTAGTGGCCTGTGATGGGACTTGCAGTTCCTTGTTTTCCAGGTTGTTGCTGATGGAACATTGAGTCCTGGCCTTCATCCCTCACTGAGTGCCAGACATTTAGAGACAGCTAGCCAACATCCTCATGAGGACCCAAGGGGAAAGGTGAGCCATCACATCCAAATGAAGGGTCAAAGTGAAGTGTGGCACTTTCTCCCCTATGTAATCTGACCGGTGGTTATATGATGAGAAAGTAGTGCCAGGGACCAGACGCTCGACTGAAGAGAAACCTGCATCCTTCCTGGTGGGCCCGTGAATGCAGGGTTCAGGCGAAGCCCCAGGGGAGCAGGCTCTATCCTCTGGGCCTTTGCATGGGCCATTCCCCCTGCCCTCCAGTGTGAGCTTATTCTGTTCTTAGCTTAAATGCACCTCCGTCAGAGATCCCTTCTAGACTAACTCATCCTGACTGTCAGTCTATGGACTTCAGACTCACCCTGGGCACATCTAGTTAACTAGGTGATGTTAACTGAGGTGAGAAGGCATTCCTATGTGTGGGTGATACCATTCCATGGGAAGGGTCTCTGACAGAATGCACAGGAGAATGCTGGTTGAGCACTGACAGCCATTTCTCTCTGCTTTACGACTGTGAATACCATGTGACCATCCACCACACGCCCTGCCGCCATGCCTTCCCGCCATTATGGATCATAAGCCAAAATAAATCCTCCCTTCCTTAAGTCAGGCATACCAGGTGTTCTGTCCCAGCAGCAAGACACGGAACTAACACGCTCTTCTGGGCTGCCTTATCCCAGTCAGTACCATCTCTTTTTATTATTATTTATTCACTCATTCATTTTAAAAATGACATTGTGTGTGGTGTGTGTGTGTGTGTTTGTGTGTGTATGAGTGACAATAGCTGTGGGTATTGATTTTGCTCTTTTCACTATGTGGGTTCCTGTTGGAGCCCACAAGATATATATATCTGCGGGAATACTTGTCTTCTGGAAAAGTCACTGTCATATCTGTAAAAACCTTGTGAAGCCATGATTCTTCTCTTCAAAATGGAATTCATTCCCAAAACACCTTAGCAGTGTGACTTCTACAAAGGCAACGGAGTGACCTTGCTCCTTTCCCCCGTACCACGAGGCTTTGGAGCGGTAGCAATGGCGTTCACTCTTTGTTCTAAAGGTCAAATTTACATAGAGTCAGTCCCACAAACTCACCTGCTAACAGACCACATAGAAATTTCTATAGAAGACAGGCACTGAGCAGGAAGGCAACATACCCCACCTTTGCTAGCAAACAAACCTGGGGGTCCCCAAAGCTGGTTATCACCAAAGAGATTAGATAAGGAGAATGGGTGAACCCAGGATTCAGAGACGTTTAGTAACTTTATCTAATGGTTTGGGATGCCAGGTGCTTCTCCTTGGATGCTGGCTCTTTCCCGCGCTGGGTCACCTGTTCTGCTTTATCAGGTTCTACGTGCCTCTCTAAGTGATTTTGCTATGCATATTATCATTGTCCTTGCCTATGGAATTTTCCGGCTGCGTCTGTAAAAACTAGAAACCTCGTCAAGATCAGCCCTTACTCCTCCTCCTTCTCGCTACTTCTACTTCTTCCCCTTACTCTCCTTCTTTCTTCTCCTTATTCTTCCACTTATTCTTCCTCTCCTCCGCACCCACTTCACTTCATTTTTTTACCCTTACACGAAAAATCAATAAGATGCAGAGGTAACATGCTGAAGTTAATTCTTTCACCCTCAGATTCCTGCCTGCTGTAGATATCCAATTCTGAGCCCTGGGGGGATACTGAGGCTGGTACTCAAGGCCCCCTGATAGGTTCCAGGGATAGAACTCAGGTTTTTAGAGTTGGTGCCAAGTTCCTTTATCCACCTAGCCACCTCAGTACTCACATTTCTGGTTGTTTTGTTTTGTTTTGTTTTTGTTTTTGTTTTGGTGTGTGTTTGGTGTTTAGCTTGCATGTATGTCTGTATGAGGGCGTAGGATCCACTGGAACTTGAGTTACAGACAGTTATGAACTGTCCTGTGGATGCTGGGAATTGAACCCAGGTCCTCTGGAAACACAACTGAGCCATCTCTTCAGGCCTTGCATTCATCTGTTTCTAAGACAAGGCCTTCCTCTGTTGTCTCAAACTTGAGATCCTCCTGCCTCTGCCTTCCAAGTGCTAGGATTACAGGTGTGTGCTGCCATATCCAGCTGACTTTTATTTCTGGTAGCTCCTGCCCTCTCTTTCGCTAATCCTTCCCACACGGGAAGGCACCATCTGTGTGACCAGAGCCTTCGATTTGTTCATAACTTAATTCCCAGGGTCTAACATGGCTCTGGCCTCTTTCATATTTGACCCAGGCATTTGACAAGACTGACTGTACAAATGCAGTAACACATTGAACTCTTGCACCAGCCCAATCAGCTAGCGTTGCTATTGAGCCCGTTTTCATAGCGCAAAACTTAGGCACAGGAAAACAAATCATCTAAGATCCCATAATTGAGAAGTCAGGATTCAGGGCTGGGGAGATGGTTCAGAGGGCAACACCTCCTGCTGTGCAAGCCTGAGGACCTGAGTTCAAATCCCCAGCACCCACAGAAAAAGCTAGGCACAGACTTTTGTATTTGTACAAACGCGGAATTAGAACTGAGGTAAGGACAGGCAGATCTCTGGGGCTTGCAGGTAACCAACTTCGCTCCAGATTCAGTGAAAGACCCTGTTTTGTTTGTTTGTATTTTGAGACAGAGTTTCTCTGTGTTTGTCTTGGCTATCCTGGAACTTAAACTCACTGAGATCCACCTGCCTCTGCCTCCCAAGTGCTGGGATAAAAGGAGTGTGCCACCATCACCCAGCAAGAGAGCCCCTGTCTTAGAGAAACAAGATGGAAAGTGATGGAGTAGGACACCTGATGTCCTACTCTGACCTCCACACATGTACATAGGGGAGCACCTGCACGCACATACATCATGCAAACACACAAAAGACACACATGCACAAAGTGAGGATTAAGCTGGGCACAGTGGCTTGCCCTTGTGATCTCAGCACTGGGGAGGCTGAGGCAGAGAGGGTCACAAATTTAAAGCCAGTTTGGACCCTTAATGAGACCTCGTCTCAAAACAGAAAGTGAAAAAATTTCTGTGGTATGTTCAGCAGTAGATCATCTGCCTAGAATCCCCCAGTGAGGGGCTGGGGTGTGGCTCAGTGGTAGAGCCCCTGCCCCTGCCTAGAATCCCCCAGTGAGGGGCTGGGGTGTGGCTCAGTGGTAGAGGAGACTAGCCTAGCATGTGCAAGGTCCTTGATATTCTCTTAATATTGGGAGTATTTGGAGATAGGCTAACGTGGAATGTGGTGGCACAAGCCTGTAATTTCAGCACTCAGAGGCTGAGGTAACAGAATCACAAATCCAAGGCCACAACACAGTGAGAGACACTGTCTTTTCTCACAAGCAAAACAAACCAACTGCCACAAGGATGGAATCCAAATGGCAGAGTGCTTGTCCTGGCTCCAGACCACTTCGTCAGGCTGCTGGGGCACAAGAGGGATGTCATCATCACTAGAAATAGTTCCCGGGCCCAGGCAGGGTCAGAGTGACTGAACCTGATCTTTCTGAGTCCCCTCCAGGCCTTTCAAGCCTGATCCATCCTCTTCAGTGACCAGCAATATTTTTCCCTTCAGTGGACAGGGGCTGGATAGAGGTTCTGAGAGAGAGAGAGATGCAGAAGCCCCTAGTAGCTGTTCAAGATAGGAAGAGCCACACAACAAGTCAGGGAGACAGATGTGAGAAGCTTCAGTGTTAGACCAATCTGGGTACGAGGTGTATGTACAGATGTGGGAGGATTCTAGGCAAGTTCTCAACTATTGAGCCACACCCCCCAGTCCCTCTTTGGGAATTCTAGGCAAGTGTGCATATCTGTAGCTTTGTGTAATTGGTCTCTGAACAGGAACAAAGAGTTGCTTGCCCTGCTCCGAGATCGTCTCAGAGCCAAATTCATGTCCAGAACCCAAGTCCTCCCCATCCGGACTATACTCTGGCAGTCTCGGTCCAAAAGACTCTCAGCATGTCTGTGAGGACTGTAAACCTGTTCCCAGTCCTCCTCCTGAGAGTGGACCATGCCAGGATTTCTGCCCTAGGACAGCTATTGGCAGAATGGGAACTCTGAGTGTGAATACGGGGGTGTCAGGGGCCACCATGGTGAAGGCTGGACAGGGTTTGGGATAAGAGAAGGAGCCATAAACCTGTGGGGTTGGACAGTGGGAACTGGCAAAGGCACACTCCAGCCTGGAATTCTGGGACTCTGAATGCGAACTTGGCCACCCAGTCTGTTTAAAAAGGGGGTAGCCATCAGTAATTTGTTAAAATGTGTTGACCTGGCTTGCCCATCCCCTTTTTTTTCTGAGTTGGAGGCCGTCCTGGTCTACAGAGAGAGTTCCAGGACAACCAGAGAAACTCTGTCATGAAACGTGCACGTGTGCGCGCGCGCGCGCACACACACACACACACACACACACACACACACACACATTTTGGGAGGCCAAATACAGGTTGTGGCACAGGATTTCATCACACTTGATGGAAGTGCTATTGTACCCCTTACTCTATTCTCTCTCTCTCTGACTTTCACATAGCCCAGGCTGCTCTCAAACTCCCTAAGGAGCTGAGGAGAACTTCTGATCCTCCTGCCTCTACCTCTTAAGTCCTGGGATAACAGGCATGATCCACTATAAAACAGATGTTTTTTTTTTTTTTAAAAAAAAACCACTCCATTTCTTTTATTTTTAATTTTTTGAGATAGTTTTATACATGAGATAGTTTTATACTGGCATGATCCAGTATAAAACAGATTTTTTTTTAAAAAAAACTCCATTTCTTTTATTTTTAATTTTTTTTTGAGATAGGATTTCTCTGTGTTCTTGGCTGTCCTGGATCTCAGAGACAGTTACAGACCCAGGGCAGGGAGAGGGCTCCATGGGTAAAGGCACCTGCAGACAAAGCCTGAGGACCTGAGTTCGATCCCCAGACACCACCTGATGGAAGGAGAGAATCTATCCTCGGACCTCTATACACACACCTTGGCATTTGGGTGCCCATACATTCACATAAAAAGAGGGGCACGCACTAAATAAAAAATAAATGCAATCTTTAAAAAGATTTATTTATTTTATTATGTATGCAGTGTTCTGTCTGCATGACAGAAGAGGACATCAGATCTCATTATAGATGGCTGTGAGCCACCATGTGGTTGCTGGGAATTGAACTCAGGACCTCTGGAAGAGCAGTCAGTGCTCTTAACCTCTGAGCCATCTCTCCAACCCCCAAAAATGCAATTTTTAATTGCATGTTTATAGCTTGGAAAAGAGAAAGATCAAAACCTTACAAATGCTTCATTGATTATTTTTTAGGATTTATTTTTATTATTGTCTGTGTGTGTGTTTGGTATGTAGTGTGTGATTTGTGTGTAGTATGTGTGTGGTATGTGAGTTTGGTGTGTGTGTGTGTGTGTATGAGTGTGAATGTGGCATGCATGTTTTGGGGTGTAGGTATGTGAGTTGTGTGTGTGGTATGGTGTGTAAGTGTGCTATGTGTTATTACAGGCATGTACCACTATAACCAGATAGCATTTTTATTTTGAACAAGAAGGAACCAAGGCTCAGAGAGGACATGAGTCGTTTGGAACCCCCTAATAGTAAGAAGCGGGGGCTGGAGATCTGGCTGGCTCCAGAACTCTTTGCTCCTCAGTCAGGTGAGGAAGCTCACACTAACTTTCTTTTTTCGAGACAGAGTTTCTCTGTAGCTTTGGTGCCTGTCCTGGAACTAGCTCTTGTAGACCAGGCTGGCCTCGAACTTACACAGATCCACCTGCCTCTGCCTCCCGAGTGCTGGAATTAAAGGCGTGCGCCACCACCGCCCAGCTAAAGCTCACACTTCTGATCGTGGTACCTGGGAGGCAGCAGCAGGAGGATTGCTTGCAAGTTCAAGGAGCCGCCTGGGCTACAAGGTGAGACAGTATTGCAGGGGTGTGCTTGAGGCTAAATTCATGGGCACTGGCTCTCGCACCCTCATCCTGCTGACACCTCTACTGAAAAGATAGCCAATGTTCCTAAAACCCAAAAAACTTTCTATAGGAAATGTGACAAGTGCCAGCCTCACGGAGTGACCCAGTCTAAGACCAACTGTGATGAGGGCCTAGAAAGATGATGGCTCAATTGTTAATAATATGTGCTGTTCTTACAGAGGACTTGAGTTCAGTTCCCAGCATCTGCATTGGGAGGTCACAACCACCTGTAACTTTGGCTTCAGGGAAACCAACACCTTTTTCTGAGCTCCACAAACACACACACACA